>KV907494.1:2940002-3047940 GCA_001990825.1 Aspergillus carbonarius ITEM 5010
AAAGGGGGGTATGAGTTTGGTTTGATATATAAGTTTGATTCTAGCTTAGATTGTTATAACATTTATTCTTTCTTTTGTTTCTTGTTGTTTAACGGTTTGGTTTGGTTTTGTAGATATTTAGGTTGGATTTTTATGGGAGTTAGTAGCGCCTATATTCCGACAATTATCAGATGAATCGGGGTTGATGGGTGGATTCTGAGGTATAATGTGGTAGAAGGATAAGGGAGACAAGGACGATGAAGAGGAAGGGGTAAGGGTATTTCGAGAAACTGGCTGGCTGGTTTATCTGTGGGAGGTGGACTTGGAATTTCTGCAAGGTCAAGTCTTATAGAATCTCCTGTCTGTTCGATGACTACTTGCTGAGGGATGGATGGGACATCACGAGGCTAGACAAGATAACGGACAATTTTGATAAAACTAGCCCGATACTACTCCGAAATCCACCAAGCCTGCACAGGTCTCAACACTATATAACGCTGGCGCGGTATGCATGTGTCTTCTATTGCCAATTCCCATCAACGCTCAACCACTCTTGCAATTGAACCTGTTCTGCGAACAACAGGCTGGAGGCCTCCCGCTGGCCATGCGAACCTTACATGTCTTCTGTTGGGGCGGAGCTCTCTAGGCCTGCTTCTAGGCCTATCGCATTGTCTTGATTCGGGGCTTGATGGCCTATGCAACGCTAAGGGAGCATCACCAGGATAAGAAGAGAACACTGCAGAGCTCTGCATCTGTGTCCGCGATTGAGGGTTCACCGCATGGGATTGGACCTCTGTCTCGTGACGCGGGTCTGCGATGGAATCGCCTGCCACGGCGTTATGATTGTTATTATCGATGCCCATAGGGAAGGGCATGGTTTTCTCGATGGGGATTGGGGTCTCGGCCTCGGCATTCCTCTCATGCTCTTCAGACCGGGATTCTTCCGCTTGGGGATCTACTCCGCGGGCCGCTTGTTCTTGTTGACTTTGATCGCTATGGTTGCTACCATGGTTGTCCTGGGGATCCTGGTTGACGATCGGTGCGTCCGGTGACGTCGAGCGCGAACGCGTTGACCACCATGGGCATTTGAGGAAGCACATTCCGACAAATGGACTTGTGTTAAAGCTTGCCTCGAACGGAGGATGATTTAGCATGCACGGGCGGTCTAGCACTGCTTTTTTCGAGGGGCCTGCAGCTGCAAGGCCCTTGGGAACGTTGGAGGCACGAGACGAGGCGTTGCTGTTACTTCGCTCCGACACGCTTCGGTGGAAACTATCCACGTGGGCATAGCAGTGGTGGCAGACGACGTCGTATTCGCCTACCCGCGGAAAGCAATTGAAGCTGGCAGGGAGCATAGACTCGTACAGAGCGCTATCGGCCCAATTGAAATCACCGACTTGGATCCACCCTGGCAGCTCATCGAGGGGAATCAGAGGAACAACCATGTAGCCGGGTCGGTAGACGTAGAAACACGGAAATGGCTGCAACGTAGAGGCGCGGTTGATAGGTTGTGACATCAGAGGAAGGAATGAAATGTAGTGATAGTGGATGACAGTTTCTTTAACACCAAACGAATGGACTGGTTGAATGAACGATAGACACTAGCAGTGGTGGGATGTGACCAGCACTGAAGGCCAAAGGGCTCCCCGGGTTTGAGGATGGTCCAGAATGTCCTGCCCGGCAGGCCCGAGGCGGCAGGCGTGGCTTCCCTGCGGGCGACCTGGCAGCATCAATTGGATAAAGGGTCGTAGGTCCCATTTCTACAGTCAAAGCCGAGTTCGGGGTTAAGGGTCGCGGTTGCATTCATGCAAATCACACTCGCCGGCTCCAGGCTTTGCGGGTATAGCTGGAGATTGTCCGTTACAAAGTCTGCACAGGATTGAGTCGTATGGCACTCCAGGATCAGGGCTTCGGTATGCTTCAAGTTGGGCAATCCAACATTGTACCAGCACGGGTCCGAGGCGCAGGAGCCGTCGCCGGGCTGATAGGTATTGATCGAACCAGAAAAATCAGACCATGTGAAGTCTTCCATCACCACGGCTGAACTAGCATTGGCCTTGCTAGAACTGGAGGCTCCTTGGTCTGTATAGCTCTGAGTGACATAGATCGGGAACGTCACATTGTAGACCCTAATGTTAGTCCAGGTCACGTTTTTGACGAGTCCTTGCCCTCCGCTCCATGACTTGAAGCGCGCCGCGTAGAGACCGTCAATAACAGTGACGTCTTCGAAGCGAATGTTGGTGACATTAGCAAAGTCGGAGGCATCCTCTCCGAGCGAACCAATGCTCATGCCATGAGTCTGGTACCCGATGGTGTTTCTCGTGAAGAGTATGTCGTGCGATCCCGAGGATACTGCAATCGCATCATCGCCGTTGTACACGACACTGTCGGTAATCTGGATATTTGTGCCCTTGACATCAAAGCCATCAGTGTTGAACGGAAAACTGCCGGTTGAGGTAGCGTCGATAATGGCATGGCTGACTGTGATGTCTTGCCCATACAGCTTAAAGTTCCACGCGATCGGCTTTCTAGACCGAAAATACTTCACAGTGGCCTGGCTTGTTTTCAGGCTCAGGAGATGTGGACGTCCATCGATTCCGGTCCCATTCGGAGGATTTGCATCCCACCATGCCTGTCCGTAGGACTCGATCCAGCCATTATTCACGTTTTCGGGACCAATCCAATCCACCTGGGGGCCTTCAAAGGTAAACCATATCGAATGGCCATCATTGACAATGGTTTGCACGGCAGTAATGTTCTGTGGTAAATGTAGGTTGCCGTGCATTCGGATTTCCACATTACTGAGGTTGGTGGCTGCGATTGGATTGAAAATGTTGTAGTTGACGCCCTCCTCGAAAACGACAACAGAGTCAGTCGCGCATCGCGCAAAGGCTTGAGCGACTGCAGGCGAGTCATCGGCCGTTCCATTGGAGGCGTTGTACTTTGACGGGATCACGCATTGCTGGGTCCGCGATTGCGTTGCTCTGGAGGAGTGCGGGACTCCGTGAACAAAGGACGCAGAAAGGAGGAGTATAAAAGTTGCCTTGATGAAAGACATGACCGAATATGCGCGTGGGAAGTTTTCTTCACAGCTAGGTAATACAGAGCCAATACTAGCATGCGTCGACCCTTACTTATACCCCCGCATGAGGTTTCTCTCCCAGTTTCGGCATTTGAGCCCTCTCCAACGCAGGACCATTAAGCATCAGCGATGGCGCTCGGAAATTTGCAGGCGTCATAGATCCATAATGCGGAAAATTTCCTGAAGAGGAGCGTGTTTATGCGGGAATTGATCGGCATGATAATCAACGAAGAGAAGACTGGGCTTGGTATTGGTGGAGAAACCTTGCCAGATTGGCGAAGTGCGGAGGCGGGCCTCGACGGGAATTAGCTTGGCTGGGCCCTGACTGTCCGCGGGGCAAAGAGGCGATGATCTGGAAACTAGAGGGAAGCGATGATGCCATTGTTTGGATGTTGTAAACGAGAAGGTATACTTCCACCAGGGGGTGGAGTTTATCCGGGGGTCACATGGCGGTGGAGCTCGGGAAGGCTGGACTCTCCTGTCACTCTGTCACTCTATCACTCTGCCAGCCAGGCAGCAGCCTTCGCAGTTCTCTGCCATTTGACCCATGTCATAACTTCCTTCAAGCTCTCTACTCCGTATTGGTCCTCTTTATACTACATCGGGTGCCGGCACATCACCCCTTATCCGAAGATGGCTACTGGTTCACCCTCGTCGAAAGCATCGCTCGCGTCCAACCCCACGCCTAATATCGCCGCATCAGATGCAGTCGTGCACATCGAAGGTATCGCGCTAATCGACGCCCCACTACAAGATGTTTGGGATACCCTGCTGGATACCTCAACCTGGCCATCGTGGAACAAATTCGTGCCCGCAGTGACTATCCGCCAGCAGCCCGAACCCCATGCCACGCAGGTTGTCTCCCCCATCCTCCAAACGGGGACGGAGATGACCTTTCACGTGAATATGAACCCGACCTCTTCCCAGCCACAGCCAAGACAAGATGCCCCGTTGATCGTGACTGAACGGCATCCTCCCACCTCCAACAAGAAACTCGGTCGGATTGTGTGGGTCACGGATGCGGCAGCTCAGGGGCGCATCATGGCCTCACTTCTGTCGGCAGAAAGGGTTCATGAGCTTTGCGAGGTCGAGGTTCAGGATGCAGACGGACGGATGAGGCGGATGACTGAAGTGCGCACCTGGGAGGCACAGATTGGAACTCTGGCATATGTGGTACGCTGGATGTACGGAGCGCGGCTAGTGGAATGTTTTGAATTATGGGTACAGAACCTGAAAGAGTTCCTCGAGAACAAGACGCGGGGATGAACAAGGCTCGCGCCCTGGGATTGTACATACAAAGCATCCGAGCTTAAATGATCTCCTTGCTTGTCGAACGGTTGGGCAGGCCCTGTTGCATGCTTTAGTGTAAGCAGCAATAGCCATTGTCGCTGCGTCGAAGCTGGCTGTGGCCGATTCGCAGGGACCACGAATATCCGAGACCAGCCTTACAGCCACAACTAGCGCCGGTCCCGTGCGCGCTTGGCACGGCGAGATGTGTATTCCAGAGCGATCTATGGAGTAGCACTATCCATAGCGCTGGATATGTCTTTGCGCCCCGTCTGCCGTGATTCCGTAGCATTCCTGTTAGATAAATCAATCATGGCTTGTGAGCGAATATTTAATGTGCACTTTATAGCAGTGGAGCGACAGGACGCCCGAGGGCAGAAGCTGACTCCATCACGCTATCCTGTCCCGACCGGTCCTAGTGGATAGTTATATGCAGCGCGAGAATTGCGATCGCGAGTGGGCGTCAATGGTGAATTGACTAACGAGGCGCTACTTTGTTGGGGCCAAGAGGTCGGCTTCAGAGTGGAGGCGGTTTGATGGCAGCCAATTTCCCTGGCAGATTGGACCCACGTGGGGGTGGGGATTGGCTGAGGGCCCCGTCCGAGGGTTACGTCCTCGGGCTTCTTAGCTGCAGGCCTTTGGTTTGTCGTCCGACTGCGAATGGGTGGAAGTTTCGAATTTTCGGCAGTCCTTCCATGTACGGCGTATGGAGTACGGACGCTCCCAAGGGAGAGGGGATCGGGGGAGCGGCTAGAACCACTGAACGGGGCAGGTCGACAAGCTGATAGACCACGCAGAAGGGCGTCTGCAGGACTGCGCAGGGAGAAGTAGAATGGCCTGCATGCTCCCCAGCCCACCATCTTCCATCGGGGTGGTTGTGATAAGATCGATTTGGGTTACCTGAGTGCTGAATGCTTGGCTCCCTGCATTGACTCATCCGCCACATCCAGCAGCCTGCGAAGACTTGAGATTGCCATCCCTGCAACGGTGGTGTGTCACACTTTTCCCAGTCTTCGTCATCACTTCCGGCAGTGGAGTCGCCCAAAACAGGGATCACTTATGGTTATTTGCGAAGAAAAAAACACGGAGGGGGAGGGTGACAGCCGTTTGTGCCCGAGAAACCACGCAGGAGTGGCCGTGAGCTGGAGCCAAAGAGTGTTCGGGACGGCGGGGAACACCAGCCAAAGTCAGCCAAACTGCACGAAATTCGAGGTTCGAGGGCCCCGAGGACCCCACCGGCTTGCCGGATTGAGCCAACCAGAGAGCCACCTTGGCGACAGAGGCGTGACAGGCTAGAGCCCAATCAGGGATAGTGTCCGTCCTGGAGGGACCTGCTTGGGAAAATGCACAGGTTGCAAACTTGCAATCCCCTCGCGATCAGCAGCTGGTCTCCTGAACGCTTACCCCGGCTTGTCCTCAACCGTCGTTAAGGTTGGGATGGGGGCATGGGAGGCGTTTCATCCCGCCCTCGTTATCTAGTCGTCAGCAGGGGGGATCGAATGCAGGATCCGAGGATGTCCATCTCCGAGGATGGCGGTGGGACTACGAGGACTCGTCGAGGAGAATCGCGCCGGCGGGTGGAACTATTTGACTATTTGCATGTCACGGTTACCTGCGACGGGTTGCTGTAATCACCCACGGTTCCTCGCGAGTGATTAAGCTATCGCCCTTTTGTCGATCTATTCAGTCTCCTCCTCGCCGTCCCCTCTTGGGTTTAATTAATTCTCTTTTAAATCCGCTGGGTCGAGACTCTTGCCCATCTCGAATTTTTTCCCTTCGACTCCAGTCGCATCTTCCCTCATCATTCCATTTCTTCTCAGCCATGAATCCGTTGCAGTCCTCATCGATCCGCTACCTTCTGTCTTATTCTTCCTGTACCTTTGCCCACCAATAGTCGAGCTGCCAGCGCCCTCCGGCCGACGTCATCTTCACGGCCTTGCCACCAATTGACTTGTCATCGGCTATAGTCCTGCTATTAAGGCTATTGCGGCGGCATCTTCCAGCTCATTCAGCATTTCAGCGTTTCAACATATAGTCACAGGGCCAGACTCCTCCGCTATACAGCGACTTTCTCTTATCGCTCCTCTCTCGACCGGAGATCCCGGGCTTTTCGGGGCTGAAGACCGAACTGCTGTCTTGATCGAAAGTCTTGCCTCCCCCGCTATCTCTATCTCCCCAGAACTCTCACCGGAGGCAAATTCTCCTCCAACGTCATCCACCATGGCTGCTAAACATATGCCCTTTCCGCTCTCTGTCCGCACCCAACATGATAGCGACACCCAAATGCCGCTTCATCTAGTGGTGCCTGGTCTGACTCCGCCGGTGACTCCAACGGTGGATGATGAAAGCCTTTCAGGCAGTGTTGCCACCCTTTATTCCGGCGGCTCAAGCCCGTTTTTGTCTCCAGTTGACGGCAAATTCCAAGATGTTGATGTGGAGGACCAAGCCACATCCACCTTTGACTCATTCACCGATGAGTTAGAATACCACTATGACGCTAGAGGCCGTCCCGTTGAGTTTGGCCGCGGTGTCTGGAGCGTGGTCTACAAAGCCTCGCCGAGTGAGCCCTCGAACGCTTATCCACTCACGCCGCCCAGCTCTCCAGCTGTCAAAGCCCCCACGGTAGCGGTCAAATCCCCCGCAAGGCGGGATGCGCACCCGGTTCTGGACGCGGAAGCGCTTGCACTGACTCGAGTCAGCCGCGTGGCCGGGTCCGAGAACCATGTTGTCCCCTTCCAGGGATATATCGCGGATTCTCACTCGATCGTCATGTCGGCGGTCCCGTTGGCGCTCTCGACGTATATCGAAGAGAAGGCCGCCATGGCCCTGAAGAATCGGACCACCAGGACCATGTTCGAGCCTGTCCAAGGCATGGCCCAGTGGCACGATCTTGCCAAGAAGCTCATTACCGGTCTGTCCTGGCTCCACGACGGGCCACGGATGGTGCATGGGGACATCAAACCTCACAACATCTTGCTGCGCGTATCAAGCAGCGATAATTCGGAGTTTAACCACTTCCCCTACGACCCACTGTTCGCTGACTTCTCATCCGCCCATCCTATTGCCAGTCCCTCCTCTCCGGAAGGGAGCTTGGGGACGGCTTTGACAGCCCTAACGCCGCCTTTTACGGCACCTGAGCTGTTATCCGTCTCATCCTTGACGTCCCCAGATGTAGCGCCAACCCCTGAATCCGACGTTTTTTCTCTCGCCGTGACTCTCCTGGCTGCTGCTACTGGCGACTTACTCCTGTACCCGGGTACTAGCCACATCCAACGCTTGGCCATGGCCCGTGAAGGCCACCGCGTGATTGAGTTTGCCCGCTCCGGGCCGAATGGGTCTCGCGTCCCTCGTAACGGGATCGTCGAGCAGATCATCAAACCAGCCATTGCCAAAGACCCGAGCCAGCGCATCAAACCGGACGAATGGGTGACACTCGTCAAGTCTATCTCGATCTAACTTTGAGCTGCGCGGTTGCCTCTGTTATCTTCCCGCCTGGCTTATCTCGGACTATTTTCTTTTAATTTTTTTTTTCTTATCTTTTGATCTGTCTAATCTTTTTAACTTTGACCCTACCCCCACTTTCTAATTTGTCAGGCATCCACTCGGTCTGCTGCTCACTCATCTTTTGTCTTCTTGTTTCTCCTTCTTTACTTTGTTATTTTCCATTTCTACAGAAACCTCAAAGATACCCGTTAGATAGATGTGCAAACGAAACCAGCTTACATTCCGCTAGTTGTCAATCTCCGTGAATTTGGAATATATTTGCTTATGTGATTGAGAAGACCTGACCCACTTTTCGGGCCCGATCAGTGCGGGCTACTCAGGGACTAGATCCTTCTTCCTTAGTGTGGTCGCTGCTCAGGACAAAGATTCAGGGGTCAGAGGCGGTCTTGCCGGTTGACCGAGCTAGCTGGTAGCTGGCAACATTGCCGACCCCTGATTTGTTGGTAAGGATTATTGTTGTGGATATGGGGAAGCCCTTCATAAGCTTAGCAATCAATTGCAGTCTGTACAGAAGGTCGGATAAAAAGCAATGAAAAATCAATGATGATTTCTTGACAGGGAGAATGACAGGAGCGTCGGAGCCGTTGGGACCACCAGGATCGCATCAGACCTAACCACAAGGCGTCCAACCTGGCTGGCCAGACCGGTACCTGGGAGTAAAGGGCCAAAGAATGGCCACTCAGTGACGAGACAAGAGGGTATGGCAATCTTATTGAAGAGCATCTCCATGGGAAACAGGATGGCCAACAGGGCCACACGCAGATCTACTGATGCGTCGGAAATTGCAGCACCCAGGGCATATCGTTGGATTGAATCGAGAGACCATCTTGCCAATACCGGCATGAAGAGAGCTGTGAGCAAGCGCAATCACTGTCCTCTTCATCTATCTATTTACCCAACACTCTAAGCCTCCAACTTGAGAAGAGACCGCGCCGCATCAACAATCGTCTCCTCTAAAGAACGATACTCCAACCCCAACACCCTCTGCGACTTGGAGACATCGACCGTGTAAACATCCGAGGGGACATCTCCCGTCCCCGGCTTCCCAATTGGAATGCGGTCTCTCACCTCGGGCAGATTCTCCCTCAAGACATCCACAAACTGCTGATAGGTAAAGTTGCCCTTGCAGATAAAAAACCGCTCATTTCCGGCATTCGACCGTTCATAGGCGCTCAAATGCGCCTGAGCCACGTCCCGCACATCCACAAAGGACCAGAACAGATTCGCCGGCACTGGATCGCTAGACTTGGATTGCGGGGATATCAGACGGTAGATGTCCATGGAGGAGGTATTCAACTTGGCGAGATCAGCGGTGGCGTTGATGTTCGGGCCGTAGATCATGGGTGGCAAGATGGTTGAGATGGTAAAGGACGGGTGGTGATCCCGGATGAAGTCCCAGGCAGCGCGCTCTGCCAACGCCTTGGCCGTGGAGTATCCCAGTCCTGCCGGAGCACCAGGGGCAGCGGCGACTTCGTAGGGGGTTGGATTCCAGTCGAGTTCGGAATAGACGTGGCCGGCCCGTTTGCCCTTACTGCCATCCATCATGGCCGCGATGGATGACGTGAGGACAACGCGCTGGACTTGGGGGGCAAACTCGTGGATGGATTGCAGGATGTTGAGGGTCCCCTGGATGGCAGGGGTTAGGAGGTCGCGCTCGTTGTTCTCAACGCCGAAGACTTGAAAAGGCGCCGCGGTATGGATGACCCCCTGGACGCCCTGGACCGCGCGGTCAAAGGCTCCTGGCTGGGCCACGTCTTCAAAAATGACGAGTGATAGCTGAGCTGCATACTGGGGGAAAGTCTGTCGGACCTTTTCGGCGGTTGCAGTCGATCGAACAGTCCCTCGCACATGGTACCCAGAAACGAGGAAATAGTGGACAATATGGGAGGCTAGGAAACCCGAAGCTCCGGTGATCAGGATGACTTGATCTTGAGGGGCCATTCTTTCTTTTTTTTTTCTTGATGAGAAGCAGAAACAAAGTTGCAATGTGGTTGATTGGAATTGGCGATACCGTGGGACAGGCACGAAGGCTTTATAGGTTGCTTTTGAGCATGCCCCTTCCTCATCATGGATCTCGTATCACAACCGCCTGGACGATCATCGAAAGGGATAATTCGGAGATAGGCGATTTGGCGCGGTCATCAACTCAGAGCCTGTTCGTCGTGATGACCTGGATGGGCTTGGGCTTGTCATCCAGAAGGTTGAAAGTCTGGGATGCGTTAAAGCCGCTAAGACCGGCCCGTTTGACTCCTGCTTCAGTCCTCGGGCTGTACAGGCATTCCAGCAACCAGGGGGGGCTGCTCCCCCGGACTTTGGCGACACTTTAGATGGCACGTAAAAGCGTATCCGTGGTACAGGCTACTGTGTTCGGCTGTCTAAGTGAAGACGGCTTTACTGGTGATCTACTTCTATCCAGACTGATCAGGATGCTGCTTGTCGGGAACCTCGGTGGTCTTCGGTAGACAAGCTGACGGCGATCTAGATTGACGCAGCCTCGCCCATTAATTGGACGAGCTTTGCTTTTCTACCGGTCAGCATCCCCTCGGGTGTGAACTTGGCGACTTATGACCCACCCCGAGCACTCCGAACGATCAGCGAAGCAGTCCGAGGCTCCGAGAGGCCAGTACCTGACTATGCCCTTGTTGAAACTGTGGTCTGGCTTGGAATACCCAATTGCATTACACATCTTGGCCTTCGATACATGATTCCTGGACCATGAAGGGCCTATGGATGCTTAAATGATGAGAAATCCACTCCATTCTACTCTGCGTATGGCAGACGGCCTCCTACTGTTTGATTTGAGGTGTGACTGAGAGGATTAAAGGTGGTAGCAGAGGGACCAGTCACCGGTAACGAACAATGGCGCAATCGGTATATGGGCTTACTGCTATTGTCCCACCCAGGACATACTGGAGATAGAGTGCTTATGTCCGTATATTCTGTTGGTCTGGGCTCCTCGTCGATCTTCACTAGAGGTTGAGGAACGGTGATGCCTGGTTCAGGTGCATAGCCTCGAGGTACGTCACTTCGTCCCAGGACCCGCTGGATTTGGTGAAGGCCAGGCAACGTCATTTGTGGTATCAGATTTCGAGAGGAGTAGGTCATTCACCTCAGCGTATAGCACAATGCTAATCCACTAGGAACGCTACCTATCCATACTCCTCGGTCTGCCATCAAGCACAGGCTCAGCGGTCTTCCCATGCGACAACGACGACGCCGCTTGGCTCTCACTAGAAGACCGTTATCACAAGCACTTGTATCATATATCCGGCCTCATTCTGGCTCGCAACCAAGGAGACGGTACTCATGCCTTCTCCACTACCCAGCGAATTAGTGAACAACTCGACTCGCTCGCCGAGCAAATGCCACCATCCTGGTGGGAAATCCCTACCAAGATCCCAGTCAACCGTACCAAAGAAGCATCAGCCCAGTTCGAGCGCATCATGTGTCAAATCTGGCATTTCGAGCTAGCGACCCTGGTGCATCTACCATTCATGCTCCGCGCGGCAACAGATCGACGATACGAGTATTCGCATGTTTCCTGCTTGAATACTAGCCGGAATCTAATCCAACGATGGATCTTCATTCGCGAGAACCATAGCACACTCCTCTTCTCCAACCTCCTTGAATTCCAGGCCTTCACCGCAGCGACAACACTCCTTCTAGGGCTCCTAGCCGCCCCGAAAAGTACAACTCAGGACATCTTACAAGAGCGACGCGAAGATTCTCAACTTGTAGAGACGGTGGTTGCAACTTTCAAAAGACTCGAGCAGCATGGCGCTGGCATGTCCGTTGGCACTCAGAGTATTTCGGTCATTCGCACGCTTCAACGGTTTCTCGACGGCCGAAACTTATCAGATAGATTATGTTTGGAAACTCCGTTTTTCGGCATTATCAAGATCGCCCGCGGTGCCGTACAACCGTTGGAAGGGGAACGCATCCTGGGGGCAACTGCAGGCCAAAGTGCATCGTTGCTTGGACCTGCACCATCAGCCGTGTCATCTTCCATGAGAACGGACCACATCTCAACATCAATATCATATCCTCAAGATCCAATACCCCAGCAAACAATTGAACCCGACGCAACTACCCCCGACAACCTTCTGGGGAGAGAAATCCCCATCTTGCAGACTTCAGGCGGTCATTTCCAACTCCCTGGTGCAACCTCTCACCCCCCAGAAGGACTAGATCCCAGCGAATGGACATTCGACGAAAGCGACATCATATTCTTCGACAGCCTAATCAACACAGATTTGGTCGGGAACTGGACTCTCTAACCAGCCCCGACTCACTCCAGCAGCAGCCAAGATCAAACCCAGTCATCACGCCGAACCCTCCTCCCCCATCCCCAACTGCTTCAACAACCACGCCTCGCCATCAAAAATTCCCCCTTCAAACCCAACAGCCCCATCCTCCTTCCTCCTGAAAAAATACACATTCGAGATCTCCACGCCCTCCACGACCACAAACAGCCAAACAATGGCACTATGTTCCCCCACGGGCTCGACTCGATAGCCTCGCACTTCGGGAACCGCACCCCGCAGCCTCAGTCTCTCCAAGGGGGCGGCGATCAGTGGCGCCGGATCGGAGATCTGAGTGGTGGTTCCGCTGACGAAACCGGTGATGGGGGGGAAGGTAGTAGGTGGATAGTTTGTTGGCACGGATGACGGAGGTAATATAGAGGGGAGAAGTGAGGGTGGTGATGTAAGACGTGATGTGAGATTCCGCGGCTGTGCAAATACTGGTGGTGTTTTGTTTGAGAGGCCATCCTAACGGTGAGGCTTAAGTGTAGTGCTTGGGTTTGGATGGTTGGAATTGAGAAACGTAGGGAGTTATAAGACGTGAAGGAAAGAAGACACCGAGATTACTATATAGATCAGAATCCATCCAGATATCTAATCTAATTTTCAGCCGTTTTCCCCGTCGGCTGAACTCGGCCGATTCGTATAGATGGACGAGCTGACTACGTAGCTAGTAGTTACACCCGGAAGTTCGGCCGAAGGACCTCCCAGGATGCGTAACTCGGGTTGGAAATAGAGTGAATATTCCTATTGAAAACAATATAATACATACGATAAGGGATGAGGTTTCGAAATGGACGAATATACCAGTCGAAGATTACATAGTTCAAGTGCTCATCCTGTCCATCTTTTCTCGCCACGGCAGCATAAAGGAACAAAGAACATCCAAGAATTCCAGCTTTTAAGACATAAGCCTCGATTCAAATTCCCGTCCGTCCTCAGTCACAATTGAAATAACCCCCTCCCCCTCCCCTCCCCCCCAACGACCGAATCAAGCCCATTCTAGAAACCTTCGTAATATCCATCAATCAGTCGGATTCTCCTGAGGTGCTCCATTTCAGGAATACCTTGCGTTGCGTACATTATACTCATGGGAGTAGAACCAGCTCGCTTCTCCAGATGGATCACGGCTTATTTTTTTTTTTTTTGCTTCTGGGATGAATATGAATCGGGCTGTCCCTTTCCGTTTTGATTGGGGGTTCTGATGGGGTTGGGTTGGGTTGGATAATATGCGAGTCGTAATCCCCTGTGCCCGACGTAGTTGTGTTAGTGTTCCGGGGGTCGGGTCGATGATAATGGTGACTACTGGCCTGGAGGTGTCTTTGGACGCTGTTTGATCTTATTCTGGGTGGTGGATGTATAAAGAACATAAGGTAGGAGTCAACGGTGAAGAGTTGATTGGTGAAGATAATATATTAATGAGGAGGATGAAAATACTTACTACTAGTAAGTACTTCAAGAAACTAAAATCTTACAGGAATAGGGTATGTATGCTCAATTGCATTTACTATGTAATCATTATAGACTAGTAATCCTTCCATTACGTTTCTCGTTTCTCTCATCCCCCCCACTAAGAACGAATGGTAGTGATTCTAGACACTAATAGAATACCAAATATGGTCGAATGGACTTTACCGGGCTTAGGACGGGCTACTACGTGTATTTAGTACTTGCCAGTTTGTGCTTATGCTGAGGAATTAGATTGAGATCCTGGATTTCTGATCATCGCGAAATAAAGTTTAGTTCGTCGCGCTAAAATCTTGTCGATCGCTTCCGGAGATGGAACCCAAGTACAAAGCCTAGTCTTGGTTTGGTTGGTTGGTTTGGTGCTCTATTTTCTATATCCTGATTCACCAGTAAGAGAAGAGTCTATCTATCTAGGGTTACACTTATATGGTTATAGTTTACATAGCTCGTTAGTAGACGCACATCCATCCAGTCAGTCAGTCAGTCAATCAGTCAGTCAGTCAATCAGTCAGTCAGTTAATCAATCAGTGAAGTCTCTTCTTCCCTGGTTCGCGATGAACGCCCATCTTATACGACGTCAAAGTTCCCCCAAAGACTCGATTCAACTGCACACTGGATAATGGCACCCCACTGCGCTGATACTCGATACAGATATCCCAGATTGTCGACGTGGACAGGATATGCACCCGTACTTCACTTAGATCGTAGTCGAGGTTCTCTTGGAAACTGACCGTCGGGTCTGGCGTGTCGCCTTCCCCGTGGACCGTCTTCGGGAGCGTGTCAAAGTCCGCTTTGGGTGTCTTGGTGGCGTATTCGGCCAGACTGGGGATGGATTTGACAATGTCGTTGGTGCAGCGGCCGGGGAAGATTAGTTGGAAGACTTCGGCAGCCGAGAGGGCTTCGCGGCCGCGGCCGAGGGAGAGGGTCAGGTTTTCAAACAGACGCATGGCGTTGCTGCGTTCATTTGGCGCGAGAGTTTGGATTTTTTGGATGGCGGGGGAGTTGGGGTTGGCTTCAAAGTAGACGATTGTGCGGTCGATGTCTTGGGGGTAGAATTCACCCGGGTGGATTTGTAAGGGTTCGAACGGCCGACGGTCCCAGGCTAACAGGGCGTCGTCGGAGTTGCCGTAACCGCGGAGGGAGGCGCGGTAGCTGTCGTAGATGTGAGGAAATTGGCGGAGGTGGTCGTGGTAGTTTTCTTGGGTGTCGTCGGCGATGGCGTTTCTGAGGGTGGTGATTTTATCGAGGAAAGGTTTGAGTTTGTTAGAGTCGGTGTTGGGATCGGCTGCTGCTCGGGATATCGCATCGTATTGTGCGTCGATTTCTCGAGACTGGTCGACCATTTGCTGGAGGAAATATGCTTGTCGGTTGTCTCGGTTGAGACGGGTCTGCGCGCGGTTGCGCTTCTTCTTGACATCGGCGTAGTCTGGGGAGGATCGCGGCACCTTTTCCAGAGCTTGGATGTCGTCCCAGAATCGGTCGTGTAAGGCGGTTCGAATGCGCGGGGTGTAGGGCATTGGCTTTCGGCCAGGATCGGGGCTCTCCGGCGCTGGGAGCAGCGGCGCAACCTCTCGGCCTGGGGGTGTGCTGATGTTCATCTCGGCGGTTCTCTCAGCAACGCGGGCGGCGTTCTTTGTCGCGACGTTGAATCCCTTATGGTTCACCCAGAATCTCTCATCCGGGGGAGCGGCGACTTCAAAGGCATGCAAAGCAACGTTTTCCGTCCATAGCGCCACCCGTCTGCGCTCGACCACGTAGCGGGGAAGGAGTGCCTGCGCTTCGTTGGATGGAAGGGTCGCCAGTAATCGGACACTTCCGTAGGAGTGCAGTCCCGTCTGCTGCATGCATGTTTCCATGAACATCTGCAACCATCGGCCTGCGGTGAAGTGATCTTTATCGGAGGTGGTGGAAGGCATGTTTGCTAGCACGAGGAGAGTGTCATTCTGGGGCAGGACCCCGGTACGGCTGCAGTTATCCGGGCCTTGTTCTGGGAAATGCTCCGTGAGCACCGGTCTCCAATCGTTGATGGGGAAGATGTCCATGGAGAGTAGCTTGTAGGAGGGATGGCTTTGGGCGAGAGGGTCAAGTAGGGGTCGGAAGTGCTCCAGTTCGGGCTCGACAAGAACATGTTTTCGCGGCTGGAGAAGCCGATTTATCTTGGATGACCAGAGGCCAGCTCCAGGCCACAGGTCGAGGATGTCCAGGGGACGATTGCGGAGGAGGAATGGAGACAGGCGCTGCAGAGTATGATCTGGAGGACAAACAGACGCGTCAGAGCGAATACTCATAGTCAGGAATCCCGCCTAAGACTCACCACATAGCTCCTCGCTGACAATGTCCGGTTTCCTCGTGTTCCTCCGTTTGAGGTGGCCGG
Source organism: Aspergillus carbonarius ITEM 5010 (assembly GCA_001990825.1). Lineage (NCBI taxonomy): Eukaryota > Fungi > Ascomycota > Eurotiomycetes > Eurotiales > Aspergillaceae > Aspergillus > Aspergillus carbonarius. The sequence continues at coordinate 2,955,997 of KV907494.1, forward strand.
GGAAGCATTTGGCGATGGACTTTGCGAGCGGAAACCGGGCGAGGGCCGATCGCGATGCCATGGTGCACGCAAAACGACAGTGGGAGACCAAATGATACTAGTGATCAGCCTCTCTGGGATGCGAAGAGGACCTTGACGGATCGAGTCATGGTTTGGGCGGGCCGCATGAGGAGAATTGGAGGTGGCGGAGATGAGAGATGGAGAGCAAGAAAGCGACGAGGCTCGCGGGACGATCCTCTGCAGCGCCGCCCACCCTTCGGATCTGCTCCTCTCCTCCCCTGCATTGCCCGTGCACCCCCCCGTTCGCTTGGTGGAAATGGCTGAATGAGTCCATGATGATCCGTGTTTTGAAACTGTAACTGTCTCCACATTGCTTGTGCCTAATCTTCGACCCGACATTGTGCCATTCACTCTGCTGCCTACATGCAACACCCCCCCACCACGACTGCCGCTGGTCCTCGCGCCAGACGTCAATGAACTGCCACTGCTGCGACTGTCCTGATTTCTATCTCGACTTATTGAGTATCACCGACTGTCTGTCATCATCGGCTCGCATGCGCCGTCATGGCTACACATCTGCCTGCAACCTCCGGCGCGGGGTCCCCTCCGCAGAGTGTGGAATCCATCACTCGAAAGGCTCAGGACTATGAGTACGACCCGTCTATTCCTTTGCGCTACTGGCTACGGACAGCGTCTACGCTCATGAGAGAGGTTGGCTGACCTACCGCCCCATCTAGTTATCGTGGAGTTGACTGACGGAGGCTGTGACCTAGGCTCGTATTTACGAACGTGAAAAGCACGAGGAACAAGCCTATCTTCTACTGTTTCGCCATGCTCAGTTGGTACTTGTCAATCTGGCCAGACACCCCGATGCCAAGGAAGAGAAGAACCGAAAAGCTCTGGTGGAGGCCGAAAGTGAGGTTAAACGGAACCTGGAGGTTATGGAAGTCCTGAAACCCCGAATCAACAAACGCTACGAGCGCTATACTCAGATGATGCGTGAACGGCAAGCTCACGCTCCAGCTTCAACAGCCATTCCAGCCAATCAACACCAGCCGCAGGACCCCGCCCTCGCAGGGGTCGTGGAACCTTTGGAAGCAGGTGAAAACAGGGACTTGGCTGTGCAGCTGGCTCGGACTGAGATCAGTCGAAGAGCGACCGTCCGGAAAGCCATCCGTCAAGCCGGCATCTCCCCTGAGGAGGAGCAAGCTCGCCGCGGGGCTGGCGTGTGGGGTGACTGGGATCATGCCCTGCGGAAAGATGGACCGGGAGAAGACGATGACTTGAGCCGGCGGATACAGAACGTGAGAATTCAGATGGACGATCCGCGGGCGGATCGTCGTCCACAGGTCGCTACCAAGCCAGTCCGGCTGTCCACCGCGACTGCTTCTAGCACCGCATACAAATATCCAACCGTCCCTCGCCAGAAGCCGCTAGGTCCGATTCCATCTCCCGCAAGGGTAGAACCTGGGGACAGGGTTCCACCTCCCAAAGCACCCGCGCTACCTCCGAAAGGCAGCTCACACGCTCTTGAGCTTGCCAGCCTCGATGGGCCTTTACCCCCCCCTCGTCCGGACAAGGTTTCACCAGCAGCTACTCCGGCCGAGATTCCTGCGCCGCCTGCGAAAATACAACCTGCGCCGGACGGGCCAGATGCGCGTCCCTTGGACTCATCCCACTTTACCTTCAAGCCTTCGGCTTATCTGGAGAACGGAACCCCTTTGCGGACTCTGTTTCTCCCGCCGGATCTCCGGAAACACTTCATTTCGCTCGTCGCTCCCAATACGCGGCGGAATCTGGAGACGTGTGGAATCCTTTGCGGCACGTTGATCTCCAACGCGTTATTTGTGTCGAGGCTTCTCATCCCTGAACAGACTGCCACCTCGGATACGTGTGAGACGGTAAACGAAACGGCGATTTTTGATTACTGCGATTCAGAGGACCTGATGGTGCTTGGCTGGATCCACACGCACCCCACGCAGACATGCTTTATGAGCTCGCGCGACCTCCATACGCACTGCGGATACCAGGTGATGCTACCGGAGAGCATCGCGATTGTCTGCGCCCCGAGCAAGTCTCCTGACTGGGGAGTGTTCCGACTCACTGATCCTCCGGGACTGAAGACGGTGCTCAACTGCACGCAGTCCGGGCTGTTCCATCCCCACGGGGAGGCAAACATCTACACCGACGCTCTGCGGCCCGGTCATGTCTTTGAGGCCAAGGGACTTCCATTTGAGACTGTTGACCTACGCCCGAAGGGAGCTCAATCATAAGACGTGGCCATCTGATTCTTTCTAGCGATACTATCTGTCTGGATGCTGTTGAGCGCGCTAGCATACGATACGAGGAGCTAATGAGGAATGTGCACTAGTTGAGTCAGCTCTAGCACGCACAATGTACATGTGACGATCGCGGCAGTAGTCTGCTAATCGGGTTCTTAAACAGTAGATCAGCCACTCTGCAGCTAGCATGGATTACGTATCCCGCGCCAGTCGGATCCCCCCCCGAGGTTCTGCCTGGCATCATCCCACCATGGCCTCCACTAACCTGTACGACGGAACACTAATTTCCATCGGAACCCACCGTCTGTTCCTGCGACTACAAGGTCTCTCACGCACTCCGGGCCAGCCCCTAGTGATTTTTGTCGTCGGTGCGGGAGATGTCACCTCATCGTATTGCGCCCTCGCTCGAGTGTGCGCCTTCGCCTCTCTCCTTCTCTACGACCGCACCGGTTTGGGGCGCAGTGAGGACAGCCCTCCTCCGTATCATCCCAGCGCGACACTCGCTGCCAAAGAACTACACATCCTCCTCAATAACGCGAGCCTACCTCCCCCGTACATCCTGGTTGGCCACTCCTACGGCGCCATCATCGCGCGGGAGTACCTCCACTTATTCTCCGACGAGCTTAGCGGCATGGTTCTAGTCGATGGCTCCACCGAACGTCAGCATGAGCTCTTCCAAGACCCCGAGCTAGACATCAACGCTGTCCTTGGTGACTTGAATTTCGCGCGAGTGACGGGGCTACGCGATAACGCGCGGCTGTCTCGGGAGCAATGGCGGGCCCGAGCTATTGCTATCGCGCGGGGGAGCGAGATGTGGGCTGCTGAGGGGAGGACTCTGGTAACGGCATGTCAAACGTTGGGGGGAAAGGAGCAGTATCGAACCAAGGCGCTGGGAAATCGGCCGTTGTCGGTAATCCGGTGTCGTGGGTCATTGGATTACCGAAGGGTGTATGAGAAGGGGGTGGAGGCTGGGAACGGAAGTGAGAGGCAACGGGAGGCGTTTCGGAGACTACTGGAGAGATGGGATGATGTGGATCAAGCGATGCAGGAGGAGCAGTTGGGGTTATCGGAGCGGAGCCGGATGGTGTATCTGGAATGTGGACATCAGGTACATCTGGTGCGACCGGATGTGGTTGCGCAGGAGGTGAAGTGGGCGATGGAGGAGAGTGTAAGGGGAAAGCTATGAGTGTCTGGCTGAATGACTGATGAGGAAGTATGTTCTGTTGATGCATGGTTGGAACTGTAGTTCGGTTGGCTGAGCGGTCTGGAAGCAAAACCACGGGAGGGTGGCTGGGGTGAGTCAGGGGTTGACTGGTTTCAAAGTCTATTTTCTTGGAGTGTTGACAGTAAAGCAAGATTGAAGTCAGAATGACACTGTGAGATGGAAGCTATTCATAGCTGTTATAGTTCGGCTGTCGCTCAGTCATGTCCCACCATACCTGATCAGGCAACCCCGGGCTTGGCGCCATCGCAAGTCGGCTTCGACTTTCTTTCCTCTCTCCTTCTCTCCTCTCCTCTCCTCTCCTCTCGGCCAGTCCATCCTCTTGTCTTGCTCGAACTCTACTACAGCTGCTTGGCAGAGCACAATCCAAGCCGTTTCCTTGGTCTAAACAAAAGTTACAAACCCTCAAGCATTCATCACTTTTCACATACACCTCGTTGAGTCCCGCCGACTCGTGCGACAGTGAGTGGACTCGTGCGACAGAGTGAGTGTGCCCACCCCTCCACCTGTCCAGTCTGGTCATGTCCTAGCTCTGGCGCATCGGCTCCGCGTGGATTTTGGGAGTCGCCTAGAATTCTTTGGGAATATCTCTGCCGAGTATATACTTGTTTGAGATATTTTGCATTTTGCACGTGCCGATTGTTCCACATACATCTACAGAGCCTGGCTCATCCCATGCTTTATCTTTTCAGCGGGTTGTCGCACATTTTTACTTGCCTGCCTGCACCAAGCACATCACACATATCCACACAGCATATGCTAACCATCTCCAGGCGCTATAAGGCTCTTCCTCAAATATTCCATATCGACTACAACTTCCTCTGACCATGCCTTTGGACGCCAAGGAAATTGAGCTCCGGGCCAAGGCCGTCAACAAGGCCGCAACTTCCAATGAGCCTCCCTCCACCATTATACCACTACTCAAGCAACTACAACAAGGGGTCAAGGCCACCGAGGACCTGCTGCGATCCACCCGCGTCGGTATCGCCGTGAACAAACTCAAGCAACACAAATCACCCGAGGTCGCCCGTCTCGCGAGCGAAATTGTCTCCAAATGGCGCCATGAAGTAAACAAGCAAAAGGCTGGGCCCTCCCCCGGGGCCAGCGGACGATCCAGCAGCTCCCCTCGTCCTCGAACCAACGGCACCCCCTCAGGCGGTACCACACCCTCCGACAAGGCATCCAAGCTTTCGGTGGCCCCGGACAAACGCACATGGAAGGCAGATGGTGTGGATACCAATCAAACTGGCAGCAAAATCCGCGACAGCTGCATCGGACTGATGTACGATGGGCTGTGTCTCAACTCGACTGAACCCCCACGGACCGTGCTGGCCAAGGCATCAGCGGTCGAGGCGGCAGCACTCAGCGCATACGGCCCGGAGACGAAGGAACAATACCGCACGAAGATCCGCAGTCTATACCAGAATCTCAAGAATAAATCGAACCCATCGCTGCGCATCCGGGTGCTCAACGGCGAAGTGACACCGGAGCAATTTGTCAAGATGTCGCACGACGAATTGCGGTCAGCGGAACAACAGGAACGGGATCGCAAGATCCAGAAGGAGAACATGGACAAAGCGATGGTGGCACAGGCGGAGCGAAGTATCAGTACGAGCTTGCAGTGTGGCAAGTGTGGACAGCGCAAGGTGACATATACGGAGGCGCAGACGCGCAGTGCGGATGAACCGATGACATTGTTTTGTACGTGTATGAACTGCGGCAAGTCATGGCGGCAGTGATGAAGAGGGTATTCCGTTTGTATACGTTTTATCTGGTTTATATTGTTGGTGTTGGGACACCACGAGGCGAGGAGTTGCGGTTGTTTCAACAGGTTATGTCATGTCATAGACTGAATCGACGTCATTCATCATTCACATCCACCCACTTATTACATACACCTTCACATCCCGCCTCATCAACCTTGACCAAAACACTACCCATCACAAAACATCTTACCTTCTCAACCATACTACTACCTGATTACCAACCTACCTACCCAACCACTCGAAAACTCACCACACCAACCCAATTCCACCCCCCACTACTGAACATAACAAACCACTTCCTAAAATGTCCCCGAATCCCATCCCCTCCCACACCCAACTCTCCCAAATCCAATCCACCATCCGCTCCTTCCTAACCTCCCTCTCCCAATCCCACCCCCTCAAGTCCATCCTCTCCAAATTCACCACCACTCCCCACCCACTAATCCACGAACACGGCCTCCCATTCCTCGCTCCCTTCCTAGGCCGAGACTTCGTAGGCCAGAATGGGATAAAAGAGTACTTTTCTCTGATGGGAGGGCTCTTAGGGTATGAGGATATGGGGTTTGAGGATGAGGGGGATTGGGTTGTGAAATGTCGGGATGAAGGGGGGGATGGGGCGGTGGTGGTTGTTCGAGGTTGGGCGAGGTTCTTTGCGAAGGAGACGGGGGAGGGGTGGAGAGAGGAGTTTGTTTATCGGTTGAGGGTTGCGAGAGAAATTAATGGGGATGGAGAGTGGAAGATACAGGAGTATCGAATTTGGGCGGATACAGGGGCGGCGTATTTGGCGTTGAGGGGGGAGTTGGGGAGGTTGAAGGAGTGATTGGATGATTTTGTATAATGAATTCAACTATCTCACGATATAAGGCTATAGGTTGATGAGTATCTCGATAGGATTGATATACTTCCACGAAACATAGTATCTTAGCGTCCAATTGGATACCAAAAGGCACCAGACTGGCGGGCCACACCGCCGCCTACCTCGACATCGGAAACCCCACCGACTGTCTTCAAGCATACTCGATACACATTCCCTCGTTCTCGACATTCATAGCATCTGCCACGGTGATGTTCTCGACAATCCCCGCCATCCACATACTATGATTGAGAGTGGTGGTGTTGCCATTATCCCCAAAGTAGGGAACAAACGCGTCAACTCCCAAGAACGAAGGCTGGGCGTCTCCAAATGGAGTTTCAGGCGCAACAAGGGGTCCTCCCATGGTAGTTAAGCGAGCCACGTCCCTGGACTGCCATTGAGTCCACAGACGATCAAGGTTCGTGTGGTGCAGGAAGAAAATCGGGTCGAAGGCAGAGAAGGAGACGTGTTCCATCTTGATGAGATCAATTAGCTTCAGACGCCAGAACCAGAATGGGGGTTACTCACCGTTCCTCCAACGCCGAAATGTCCTCCTGTATGAGGAGTGTTTCCGAGACACGACCACATCGTCCAATAATCATCGATGTCCATGCAGCTGTCGACAATGTCTTGAGAAACCGAGTTTAACTGAGTCTGGTTGAAGACGCGAGTCAAGCAGCTGTTGCTGGTGCGGGTGAGTTCGGTCGTCAGGTTCAATTTCAGATTGGCAAATGCTCCATCCACGACACAATCGTTCTCGTCGGTGTTGCCGGTGCCAAAGCCAGTGGTTACGCTAGGATCCCATACACTTGCGTTTTGAAGAGGGCCTGAGGCTTGGTCGGCTTGTTCGTCCCAGTAGCTGTCAGTATATCAGCTACATTGGCTTGAGGGATGAGTGACGCAAGGACTTACGGATATGGGCCACTATAGCCGCATTAGTTCCGAAGGAGGTTCTCATGGACTCGGGTATACCAACGATGCCATGGGAAGAAAGCGCCCTGCATTCAACAGTCAGCTTTCCAGATATCGTGGCTAGTTGTCAAGCTTGACTGGTGATATTCCATTGACGTATGGACATACAGTAACATGGATGAATTGAACCTGGGCCACATGGGCAATAAGAAGCTCATCCCAACGGCTTTTGGATCCGTATGTTCCTGTCTTTGCAGGAGCCATGTCGGGGTTCATCAAACAAAGTGTTGAGTTGATGTACTCGGCTCGCTCGTTCTCGCTCAGAGCAGCCCTATGAACAGTAAGGCCTTGTTTTCTGAACCAACAGGAGACTGAAAGTGCTCACTAGGATTTTTTTACGCTGGGATTCTCGCAAGCGCCCAATGCAGTCGGGGCCATGGCTAGAGCAGCTGCCAAAGTGAGGAAAAGTCCTTGCATATTGAAACGAGTTCGGTAAATTGCTTGTTTGACTGAAAGCAGGAAGTTGTGTCTACTGTACTTCTCAACGACAGTCGAGGGCAGCCATGGTACTTATAGGCCAACGCATCGATCTCTTGCGCTCAGACTGCCATTTATCCGTATATTGGATTCATCATCTGTGAAACATGATATCCACCACGTTCCAACTTATCCTTCTATGCAGAGTTCTTCGATATGCCAAGAGCCAAAGCCAAATAAGTTCGGGAGACTATACTCCACAGAACTCCTCCCCATACCCGGCAATGGACCTCTTTCCGAGTTCGACAATTGCTCCATTACGCGGCATTTACCAGCATGAATCAACCTCTATATTGCCTAGTTATCAACCTGAGTGGACGTCTACCCTATTGGGCTGAGATTCAAACCGGGAAGCATGAATCAATATCAGTTCGAAGCCTGTGCCCAGAAAGAAACATTTGCCTCGCATGTGCTTGGCAGATAAGGCTCTTGCCATATCGTTAAGGGAAACCATAACTAGGAGATTGCCTTATGCCCGGCGGATTGCACAAAATAGACCCCTTATTCTCATATATCGGCAACATTGTCGAACAGGTGAGCATATCTCCACTTTTCTGTGTCCAGCGCGGAGAGTCATACTGGATTCCCTGAGCAGTCCTACTCAGAACATGTCCTTGGCCGAATGGCTCGGTAGTTATGTGATAGCCACTTACTTTGACAAAAATGGCTCAAGAACTGAGACGAGAAATAGAAAGCCTATACCGTCGCATGAGAGCCCAATTTCGGTACTTCCACGTCCGATACCTGGTGCATCAAAGCTTCAACATGTGGGACCGTCATTCTGATCAGATAATCAGATAATCAGTCCAGGTGACCATCACAACCCCACCATCATTCAAAATAAATGAAGCTCCAGTCAAATTTCCCATTTTTGACTAATAAGACAGCGCTGAACTATGATCGATATGGAGAAATTATAAGATTATAACCTATCTGAAAACCTTGTTGCTCTGTCTGATTAATCACTCACATGAAGATTTTGCTCCGGGTTGAAATTGGAAGGGTCCAGGAAACTTGGAACTGCTAGACTGCTACAGGGAGTTCTTCATTCCTATATGTAGAGTGTAAGAAGGCTGGAGGGGCTTCATAGTTGACATTATCAGTCTATCAAGATGTATAATAACAAGAGGGAAAGAAAATCGAGATTGCTAAAAATTCCAATGATACGATCCCTTTGCTCGTCACGAATGCACTAAAAAGAGCCTAAGCTGTATCCCTTGGCATTAAGTGAAGGGTTTTTTTAAGAGGCACGCTAACACCACACCTAGGGTCATTTTGTTCCACATGGGGGCGTAAGGACTGAGTGCGGATATCTTTACCAAATATCAACTAGACCCTTGCTCTACTAAGATTGATGCTACCAGAAAGATATAAGATTAAATTTTTATTCTAAGGTCGTTCCAGGATCTCGTTTCACCATCTTCTTCCCTCTTTTCTCACAAACCACCTGATAAGCGTCATGGCAGTTTTATCTGATGAAATGCCGTTCGACCCGCCGGGACAAGACCAGACGGAATACCGTCTGGGCACTGCTGAGAGACTAGTAGTTTAGTCACGGAGGTAGTCGGCTCTGGTGGACTCTCCAGTCGCCAAGGGCCGTTGAATACATGCCCAAACCTTGGCAGCTGCGCGCCTGTCAAGGTTACCGCTCAAGGCCTTCACTGGGACGATTACTCGGACCCGGGCCGGATATAGTCCCTGCCGCTTCAACGCGATGGAAGCGGGGTTGCAGAGTTCAGTCAAATCACATCTTCATCACCGACGCACTAATCAACACCAACCTCGCACATAAGACTCTGTACTAATTATGATGGCTGATCCCATCCCACCATGAATTCTGCACCCGACGGTCTCGTAAAGAATTGCAAACTCGGTGGGGTGACCCGGCCTGGAAGGACCCTCGGCTGATTTAAATCCTCCGAGATCTTATCTGATGATCTGATTATCTCTCACTCACCCACCATCCCCTCTTTTTCTTTGCAATTTCACCAAAACTTTTACATTTCCAAGAACATTGACGTGATGGTCAGCGAAGGCCTTCCCAAACCCCAAGACATCGATGACCTGGAAACACAATACGTCTTGAGCGGAAATGCCAGGTTCCGTCGACTGGGCTGGAAACGCCTGACTATTATCTCAACAGTGGAGGCAATTGCCCTTGGGAGTTTAAGCCTGCCTTCTGCCTTTGCTACACTGGGAATGGTCGCTGGTGTGATCCTGACGATTGGTATCGGTCTGATTGCCATGCATGCAGGCTATAATATCGGACAAGTTAAGCTCAAGTTTCCAAAAGTTGGTCACTACGCGGACGTCGGTCAACTCCTACTGGGAAATCTCGGGTCTAAGATATTTGTGGGCAGTTTCGTTGCCCTGTTGATATTTGTTATTGGATCGCACTGCTTAACAGGTGCAATTGCATTCCAGACCATCACTCAGAGCAGTGTGTGTTCGGTGGTATTTAGTGTTGTGTCGGCTGCCATTCTAATGGTGCTCGCCATTCCTCCATCGTTCGCCGAAATTGCCATCCTGGGCTACATAGACTTTGCTTCGATTATTCTGGCTATCGGGGTCACGATCGTTGCAACGGGTATTCAACATTCCGATGGTTCCGGTGCCTTTGCGGAGAGTCCTGCGTGGTCTGCATGGCCAATGCCTGGCACTACTTTCTCAGAGGCTATTGTGGCCACCAACAACATCGTCTTTGCATTTTCCTTTGCTGGCTGTCTGCCTTCCTTCATGGAAGACATGCACACTCCTGGAGATTACGTCAAAACGCTGTGGTGGCTGGGAGGTATCCAAATTGTGATCTATACCCTCACCGGATCGATCATCTATGCTTTTGTCGGGCAAGCGGTGCAATCTCCTGCGTTGCTCTCAGCCGGCCCCGTCATCTCAAGGGTGGTCTTCGGCATCGCACTTCCCGTCATCTTCATCTCAGGCTCCATCAACACAACAGTGGTCTGTCGATACATTCACGGAAAGGTGTACCATGACTCCCCCGCCCGCTTTATCAACACCCCAAAGGGCTGGGTTACTTGGCTTAGTCTGGTGTCACTGGTTACAGTCCTGGCTTGGGTTATCGCCGAAGCCATCCCGATTTTCTCAGAGCTGTTATCGATCATTTCCGCATTGTTTGTGTCTGGTCTCTCTTTCTACATTCCACCCGTTATGTGGTACATGCTGTTGAGGGAGGGCGCGTGGTACGAAAAACATAACCTGACGGCTGCGATGTGTAATGCCCTGGTGTTCATCGTCGGTATGGTCATTTTTGGATGCGGTACTTACTCCAGTATTGCTGAGCTGGTGAGTCTCCCCCCTTGGCAGGCGCTCGCTGCGTATACTGACATGATGCTCAGGTTACGAAGTTTCAGTCAGGGGCTATAAACAAGCCTTTCACATGCTAGGTAGCTAAGGATAGATGTTGCGCTTATCTTGAAATTAGGATCTGGGCTTGTTGCATTACTATGAGATAAACTTGTGGCGGGGTGGTCAGTCTAAGGTCTATACATTAGACTATAGGCGGAAAGCTAACACCTTGGTGTCGTTCATATCTTATCTACCTCACATTTCCAAAGCGTAATTCCTCGATTAGACTGGCCAGATAGCTCGCGTACTCCAATCTTCTTGCAGACTTGCAATAGCATCCAGCTCCTCCCACTACCTGGTAACCTCTGATCTCGGCCTCGACCCTCTACACGTACCGTAGAGTTTTGTACCAGTTGTGGTCTTCAGACCATGTCTTGCTTTTGTTCAAAGCAGAGACAGAAAAGAGTTTCTTGTCCTATGCACATCAAATAGACGTTGCAGATGGAGGCACGAGGCTAATCGGCGATAAGTCAAGCACGTGTTTGATTATGTAATACATCATGTGATAATGGACAACTAAACAACATACCTGTCACTGTCGCCCTTACAATTACACAGTCGATGGAACCCCCCAATCTCGCTCATTTCCCGTGAATATGGCTCCTCCATCCTCCTACCGTCCGCGGAAGAAGAGAAAGCTTCCCTCGTCTTTCGCCGGCTCCAACAACGCCCTCATTGTCGACTCCGGAGGCAAAGCGTCCCCGGCCTTCCCCTTGGTTTCCTTTCTATGGTCTGCTCGGGCAGGTGTTTCTCAATGGCTCGTGCTACCTCTGATTCTGATGGCGGTGGGCCTGTTCCGCTGGGCTGTCAGTCTGTGGGGATATTCCGGTGCGCAAATCACTACAATTCTTCTATAAACTGGCGTCACTAACGGACGCAGGCTTCGGCGTACCTCCTATGCATGGTGATTTCGAAGCACAGAGGCATTGGATGGAAATCACTAGTCACCTCCCCATTTCCAAGTGGTACTTGTATGACCTGCAGTACTGGGGGCTGGATTACCCCCCATTGACTGCATACCACAGTTGGCTCTTAGGAAAACTGTACGTCATTTCTGTTCGTGTCTGTGGCCTGTACTGACTGGGCAGTGGTTCTCTCTTCAACCCCGCTTGGTTTTCCCTGGACGAGTCCCGCGGTATCGAAGATCCCCTGTTGAAGATTTTCATGCGCGGGACGGTTATCGCATCGGAATACCTCATCTTCATCCCGGCCGTCGTCAACTTCTTGCGGCGATTCACCCGGATGCAGAGCGTTCCCGTATGGTCAGCCTCGATTGCCCTCGCTGCGATCCTCCTACAGCCGGCGACCATCCTCATTGACCATGGTCATTTTCAATACAACACGGTGATGCTGGGGTTGGTTGTTGCGAGCTTGGATGCCATCCTGGCCGGGCGCATGCTCTGGGCCTGCATCTTTTTTGTGGGGGCTCTGGGGTTCAAGCAGATGGCATTGTACTATGCTCCGGTCATGTTCGCCTTTCTCCTTGGCGTGTGCATCTTCCCCAAGATTCGCCTCCTCCGCCTGATTTGCATTTCTCTTATCACCCTTGTCGCATTCGCCGTCCTGTTTGCTCCAATGCTTATTGGAGCAATCGGCATCGAAGCGCGAGAGGCCCTGGCGGTGGCCCCGCAGCCGCCTCTTCTGCAGACCGTCCCCGTCGAGCTAGACAAGCACTCCATGCTCTACGCAGTCGTCTTCCAGCTGACACAGATCATTCACCGGGTCTTCCCTTTTGCTCGAGGTCTGTTCGAGGACAAGGTTGCCAATGCTTGGTGCGCCATTCACACGTTCTACAAGCTCCATCGGTTCGAGGCCACTCTGCTCCAACGGATGTCCCTTGGCGCTACTCTGGCGTCCATTGTGATTCCCTGCGCCATGATCTTCCGTCACCCGCGTGCGTCTCTACTTCTGCCGGCCTTGTCGACCGTTGCTTGGGGTTTCTTTTTGTTCTCATTTCAGGTGCACGAAAAGAGCGTCCTCCTTCCCTTGCTCCCCATGACACTTCTCCTGGCGGGAGATGGGGGACTCGGTAAGGAGACTCGGGCCTGGGTGGGTTGGGCTAATATGCTTGGCTCATGGACTATGTATCCTCTGCTGAAGCGGGACGAACTTCAAGTACCCTACTTCGTCATGACTCTCCTCTGGGCCTATCTGCTGGGACTTCCTCCAACCTCGCTGGAGACTTTCCGCAGCCGTGCTTCCTTGGAAGACGCCACCCCGGGAGCCGAACTCCATGTGCTGACCAAGCTTCTGCATTCCTGCTTTTACCTTGCCATGATCGCATGGCACGTGCTCGAGGCCTTTGTGGCTCCCCCGCCGGGCAAGCCGGATCTGTGGGTGGTGCTGAATGCTGTCATTGGGGCTGGAGGATTCGGGATTGCCTATCTGTGGTGTCTCTGGAAGTTGGTGCAGCAAAGCTGCAGGATCGACCAGAAGGCGGCGGAAGAGACGGAGAAGAAGAACCAGTGAGAATCGGCTGGTGGTGATTTCATTGCAACTATACATTCGATTTCCCTATGATACCCATTTTGATGTTCGGGACGGCCTGCACCTTGTCGACAGTGCGGGCTTTGCTTGTGCGCCTGGAAGAGATAAAAGCTTGCTTACTCCATACATACAAATACCCAGAACATAATGATATAGATAATATACATTTATTGCACAGAAGGGAGATGCTCCAGAGGACTAGAAATATGGCCAATATACAGTAACCCAGACAAACCCATAACCCAACACCGTATTTGCATGCGCTCAACTATGTATCAATCCGAGTCTCACCGCAGGAGCGGAGCGGCTTAGACCTTGAAGCCGTAGCCCGCCATGCAGGCCTTGTACTGGTCGATCAAGGACTTGCACTCCTGGGTGGGATCGTCGGTCTTGGAGAAGAGCATGCAGTCATCGCGGGCGGTCTTTTCGGTCTTGCAAACGCAGCATGGCTGTAATTGATCAGGCGGCGCTCTCGGCTAGGGTCGCGAGTCAACATACCTTCGGCTTCTCGGCGGGGGCGGACTCGGCAGGAGCAGGGGCAGCCTTCTCAGCTGTTCAGCGGGCAATTGTCAGCGTGAGTTCTGTATACTGGCCGGCATCGGTATAGTAGACTGGCTAGATGCGGCGAGCTGGGAGACATACCCTTGGAAGAACCGAACAACCACGACATGATGCAGAAATGTAAGATGCAACGAACTCAGAGAGTGACTAGAAAGTGAGTGACGAGCGAATTGACGACGAACGCGACCCGAGTTGTCGGAGAAGACGAAACGGTGCTGATTAATGATGCGATTCCCGGAAACGGCGGCTGTGGTTGCTGCGGACGGCCGGAGCGGCGATCGGGGAAAATTTATGGGAAATCGGGCTGGTTGGTGCACAGCGTAAGGGCGGCGTGGTTGTCAGGGGAGCGTCTGATTGTGCTGCCATCACCGCCCGCTCGCTTTCTTTCTTTCTTCTTCCCTCCAACGTCGCATTGCCTCCCACGCTCTTTGTCTCTGCTTTGCACTCGTCGGTGCTGCTACTGCGTCTCTTGACATCCGTCAGGTCTACTATTGTTGACTTTTTTATCCCTTCTGCACACCGCACCGTGCAATTCCTGCCCCTGAAATTACCCCACCATGGCCCCTCCAAAGGTCTTCTCCCTCGAGGGCAAAGGCCTCAAGCTCGACACCGCTGAGGATATCGAGGCCCATATCAAGCCGCTCCTCGAGAGCACCGACTACACCGAGATCCGCTTTGGAGGAAACACCCTTGGTGTCCCGGCCTGCGAGCGTCTCGCCGCCGTGCTTTCGACGCAAAAGAACCTGGCCGTGGCCGAACTGGCCGACATCTTCACCTCTCGTCTGCTGAGCGAGATCCCCGCCGCCCTCACCTTCCTTCTCAACGCCCTCCTCGAAATCACTACCCTTCACACCGTCAACCTCTCTGACAATGCCTTTGGTGCCAACACCCAGAAGCCTCTGGTCGACTTCCTCGCTCGCCACACCCCGCTCCGCCACCTGATTCTTAACAACAATGGCATGGGCCCCGAGGCCGGTTCAAATATTGCAAAGGCGCTCACGGAGCTGGCACAGCGCAAGGAGGAGGCCCGTAAGGAGGGCAAGGAGGTCCCCCTTCTGGAGAGCATCGTCTGTGGTCGCAATCGCTTGGAGAACGGCAGTATGGCGGCTTGGGCACGTGCCTATGAGGTGCACGCTGCTGGCATGCGTTCCGTCAAGATGACCCAGAACGGTATCCGTCAGGAGGGTATCTCGTTGCTGTTGAAGGAGGGTCTCCGCCACTGCACTGCTCTGGAGGTTCTCGACCTGCAGGACAACACCTTTACCATCATGGGCTCCACGGCTCTGGCCGGTGTGGTGTCCAGCTGGTCGTCTCTTCGCGAGCTCGGTGTCAGCGACTGCCTACTCTCGGCTCGTGGTGGTGTCAAGGTTGCTCAGGCTCTGGCTGAGGGCAAGAATGAGAAGGTGCAGACACTGCGTCTTCAGTACAACGAGATCAACGCCGAGGGTGTCAAGCAGTTCCTGCACGCCACCAAGTCAGCTCTTCCTTCCCTGCGCCGTATTGAGCTGAACGGCAACATGTTCAACGAGGACGATGACAACGTGACCGCCCTGCGCGAGATCCTGGAGGCCCGTCAGGAGGAGCACGGGCAGGATGACGACCCCGAGGAGATGTGGGGTATTGATGAGTTGGATGAGCTGGAGGAGGAGGAGAGTGACGAGGAGGAAGAAGATGAGGAGGAGGAGGAAGAGGAGGAGAAGGCTGAGAAACTCCTCAAGGACACCGACCAGGCCGAGAATGAAAAGGTCTCCCAGAAGAAGGACGCTGATGTCGATGATCTTGCTGAGGCTCTGGGCAAAACTGGTCTGTAGAGGGTTTGGTTGGTCCATTCACCTCGCTATCTCCCTCCATTGGCCTCGGTGCAACGACAGTGACTTCTCGGTGGCAGAGCTGATGATCGTCTGAACGTGTCAAGCCGACTGACGCGTCCGGTCTGAAGCCGGCAGAGATCTTGGAGAGTATCCGAACCAGCCAGACGACGCGCCTGGCCTATTCATCCGTGAGGACCTGCACCTTGGATAGAAGCAGTGTTTTGCTTTGATGTTGCTTAGCGATGCTGGGCATAGATGTAGACCGAGCTGCCTTGATCATACTGCCTGTGATGTATATAACGTTTCAACGAATGATGTGAATAGTTTTGCAGTAGTTGGTGTGCCACCACGAGCTTCTACCTAGCTGCCTGTCTACCATTTTAGAGCTTCTCCATTAGCCATTTTGCCATTACTTAGCGGTACGATCTTGAGCATAGGCCTGGAATATTACCCACCGCAGCCTAAGGCACCAATGTGACCTTCGCGTCACCTGAACCAGCATCCACCCATCTCACAAACAAAAACACATCTACTCACAATATAGCACATATCCTAAGCCATACAGCCATACCATCTCTACCACATCCCATCCCATCCCACCCCAATCCATCCACCCAACACCACCAAAATGCCCATCCTCACAGAACTCGACTCCCTCACCGCAACCATCCTCATCGACAACGACCTCGACCCCATGTCCCCCATCCCCCCAGACACCGTAGAAGTCACTGGCTTAATGCGCACGCTAGCCACATGTTCCCCGCACGAGGTGCACGATCGCGGAGACGTGCACAAGGAACTCCAAATGGAGGATATATGTTGTGCGGCGCATGGATTGTCTATTCTTGTTGTATGTATTCATTCCTTCATTCCTTCATTCCTTCATTCCTTGTGTCTTTCTGGTTGAGATTGGTGTGAGTATGAGTGTGACTGACTGATACTGATGTGATGAATGAATGGATGCATGGATGGATGGATCTAGACTGCCACGAAAGATGGAACCCAACATACGATGCTTTTTGATGCTGGGCCGGAAGGGAAAGTTTGGGAGGGGAATGTGAAGAGGTTAGGGATGGGGGTGGAGTTAGGGTTGGAGAAGGTGGAGAGGGTGATGTTGTCGCATTGGCATCGGGATCATTCGGGTTTTGTCTCCTTTCTTTCGGTTTTATCTATGGTTATATGGATTTGTTAGGTGGAGTTGGGCTAATTGATACTTTGCAGGTGGATTGACGCGAGCTATTGAGATGATTACGGATGCGAAGAAGACTGCTGGTTGCTCTGAGAAGAGTACCGTGGTTGATCTCCATCCCGATAGGCCAGAGTATAGGGGTATGGCTATCGGGGAAGAGATTATTTCTCTTCAGGCGGATCCGACGGTTGAGGAGATTGAGGGGGCTGGGGGGGTGGTGAGGATGGAGAAGGAGGGACATGCGGTTTTGGATGATTTCTTTTATATCTCTGGGGAGATTCCCCGGCGGACGTCGTATGAGATGGGGTTGAAGGGGGGGATGAGGTTTGATGAGGATGAGGGGGATTGGTTCTCGGATGAGAGAATTGCGGATGAGAGGTTTCTGATGTGTCATTTGAAAGGTGAGTTGTCTGTTCTATTTCTAGTTCTGGTTCTAGCTTGGTGAGGCTGACTTGTTTGGTATAGGAAAGGGGATTGTTATGTTTACTGCGTGCAGTCATGCGGGGGTGGTGAATTGTGCTCGACATGCGGTTGAGGTGCTGGATGATGTGCCTCTTCATGCAATTGTGGGGGGGTTTCATCTTGCGACGAGTGAAGTGTCCCAGATGGAGAGCACGGTAAGGGATCTGAAGCGATTGGATCCGGCGGTGATTCTGCCGGGACATTGTACTGGTTGGAGGGCCAAATTTGCGATTGAGAGACATATGCCGGGGGCGATGGTGCCGTGCTCGGTGGGTATGAGGGTTAAGTTCTAGGTCACTGCGTGCCAGACGTCAGTATGGTCTATGTTTTCGAGATACTATCTTTGACGGCCTTGGCTCGATGCTAACAGCTTTGCAGACATCTACGCCCTGGATGGCAGGTTGCAATGGTCAGGATGATCGTCGTGCATTCTAGCATAATATGATGATTCTAGTCTTGGATAGGCTCGTCTGGCAATCTATCATGGTTTGCTATGGCCTGGAATGTCTATGGCATCTACGAGGGTGTCAGTGGGATGCATCTGTTTCTGTCTGTGCAATGCTATGCCATGGGGTTACTACCTATATACACGATGAAGCTGTCAAATCAACCACAGCCAGGTTGATCTGGCTGGGACATGCTCTTTTGCCGAGTGGTTAGTTGTCCGGGCTCGTCCGAATACCACGAATGTCGAGATTCGAGAATTCTTAGCTCTTCTGCTAGGTGAGTACATTGATATCTTGACAGATTATCAATTGGTAGGGCTTTGAGACCGTGGTAGCTTGCATACTGTATACTTAGTTTCGACTGATATATACATAGTAGAGACAGTGACTGAATATTATGTAGCATGGATATAACATATCTCATATAACAGACTACTAGTATATATATTAAACATGCTATACACTCAACACTACCACCACGATATCCCACGTTTTAACCACCATATCTAACCAACTACCCTACAAATCCCACCAACCAACTCCATCATCCCTTCATCGAACTCCCTACACACCTCCATATGATCCATCCATACAACCTCCCATCCAGCATACCACTGCCCAGTTCAACGACCTACATACGTACTACGCACAGCGCATACATACGCACGTACATTCCATACCGCCAAGATCCCTGCTTACCGTTACCATCCCTCCCCATCCAACCACCCCCCTCTGTCTCTCTCTCTCTATCTAGTACTACCACATATCGACCTGTCTTCTATCCATCTATCCCAACCCATTCAATCCTGCAATAGCACCCCATCGGGCACACATCCCCACAAAAGACCTGACTCCTGCACCGTACAAATTAAGTTATTGAGTGTTGCTTCGTGGGGGGATTTGATTTGATTTGGTTGGGGTGGGTGCTGCGTGCTGCGTGCTGCGTGCTGCATACTGCACACTGCATGTACGTGCATCCAGCGAAGATAATTGGTTCGACCGTTCATGGTGTCACCATCCAGGGATTACTCCTGTCCTATCCCAATTCCACTGGGATAGATAGGTATGTGGTATTCATGCAACGTGAATAGCATAATCCTACACATCTTATTTCTTCATCTACTACCACAATCAATCCTACCTAATCAATGACGTATCCCAATCTCGACCCAAAATTCAAAATCAAATCCATACCTCCATGCCAAGTCCCTCCTCTCTCTCTCTCTCTCTCTCCTCCCCTCTCCTCCGATCACAATCACATCTCCCCGCCAAGCAAACAACAACCACCACCACCACTTACACAGCCCAATGCCGAGACCATCTATCCGTTTCCCTTCAAACTCTATCCCACAACTCAGCTGCTAATGATGATCATCCGCCGCGCCCGGCACAAATCCCAAGTTTTTGTGTTTCCCCTGAGGGCGGGACAATCGTCATACGGATTCCTCCCGTCGGTTGCAGGGGCGGTGCATGATGGCTCCGACTCTCCGATCCCCTTGTGCTAACTGCCAAGACAATAAAAGGGAGGAATGCACGGCAGGCTTGGCGGGGGTGTTTTCGTTGGAAGAAAGGGGTGAGTGTTTGGTATGGGGTAGATGAGTGGGAGTGGTAGTCTGGGGTAGGATGGGAATGTATATATCCTGTTTACTGTCTACATGTATATGGAATAGCATTTATATCTTCTTTGTTTATTTACGATTATATACTAGGTATCATATAATACAGGGTATACAAGCGATGAAGAATGAAAACATGTAAACAAAGATAACTACCTAAGGTGTATCCCATTGATTATCTCAACAACAACAACACCACTACCACCACCACAACCAAAAAAGGTAAATAGTAGAACCCCCAAAATTCAATCCTATCCCACCCCCATCTCCCCTAAAATTAGCCACGCTTCAAAATCCCAACCTTCTTCTTCGTAGGTAACAGAAAGGGATGAGGGATGGATGCCAAGCCTCGCCTTGCTGGAGCTGCAGTGCACATCTCCCGCTTGGCAAAAAAAGTAATCTACACCACTATTGGCTTGGTTTTTTCTTCTAGAGAGTTAGATAATTGCTTTACTTTACTCCGAAAGTATATCTTAACTTAATTCTACAGACTAATTTGTGATTAGAGATAGGGGGATGGATGATATACTTTTTCATTACGGAGTTTGATAATCAAAAGATGATACATACATATACTTGTTTAAGAAAGAAAATCGGAATACGAAGGAAGAATATTATTGTTTGCTGGTCCCTTGGCATGTAAGTATCCAGCCAGCCAGCCAGGTAGCTAGTAACTAACCAACCGGGGAAGGAAATGACCTACCCCCTAATGAATGAGATCATGAAGGACGATCAGTGATATTCGCATCTTGCTGGTTTAGGTCTTTCTTCTTCTTCTTCTTCTTCTTCTTCTTCTTCTTCTTCTTCTTCTTCTTCTTCGCTTACTTCTATCTACCTATCTACCTACTACCTACCTAACTAGTCACATACATACATACCAAACTTCTATACACGTACATACTACTATATACTCAAATAGTAACCAACCGCCAAGCCAAAGACTTACCCAAGTAAATAAATAAATAGATAGATAGATAGATAGAAAATCCTCCCTCTATTTCCAGAAACTTTAACTTTACCTCACACACACACCAACCTATAACAAACTTAACTAACTACTTATATTCTTCAGGAGTACGAAGTGACATCATATGCAGGTACTACATATCCTATTCAACATATCATATCATTTATCCAGGATACAGTTTACATAACGATTTACCTACATGTATCTATTACGTAGAAGAGATTTATAAAAGATCTACATATTCTCCCAATTACGAATAGATATACATACATACATACATGTCAAGTATTTCTCCACGTTGGGTCTGGTACATCTAGAAGCGAAAACTTATTGTTCGATTAACTTGCCTGTTTGGATTGTTTGTAGGCGAGGGAGGAGAGGATAAAGTTTATGTGAAACGAAACTCTGGTGCAGACGGATGTAGGTTCCTGGGTTTGGGTGGAGGGTATGGTGCAGGTACATACAAACATACATACATACATACATACATACATACGTATGTTCATAGGATTAGGGATATACTTTTGCTGCTGGATTGGTTGTTATTGTGATGGCTTGGGAAGGACCGGATGGGGTAAGAGAGTTGAAATGGAGAAAGAAAGGACTGAGTAGTAGTAACTTTAAATTGAAACAAGGAGGAATCATGATAGAAATGGGTGGGTGTCCTATATCTACCTATAATATGTATGTATGTAGGTATGTCTTTGTGGATGGTTCGTAGAGCTGACTGAGGATGTACTGATCAAAAAATGTATATGCGGGGAAGTATACAAAGAACTTAACGAATCCAATCCATGTTGGTGATCCCTTGGCAGTCATCCATCATCATTACTACTACTACTACTACTACTACTACTACTACTACTCTTTGTCACTGAAACATACGTTGCACCTTGCAAGAATATACTTTGACTGACACACTGGACTTGTCAAAGTTTAACGACCACCTACCAGTACTTAGGTATCTCCACGAAAGAAACATGAAACAATACTATCATCACCATGACAGCCACATGTATCATACCTTCATTTATATCATCATACTAGGAGGGAGTACTCCCTACGTAGGCACTATGTAGCTGGTAGGGTAGATAGAGATGATAGTGGAAAAATCCCTCAGCCTTACACCTAACCCCTCCCTCCCTCCACCACCACCACCACCTCCTCCTCCGAAAACTTTGAAACTAATCAATCAACTCATTTCGTTCCCCCAAAGTACCACGGTTCCTACCCGATAACGCTCTCAAACCATGGAAAGGGAGAAATTACAACGGCGCGCCCGTGCCGATTCCCGTGTGGTAGTCGACGTACTCTGAACGACTGGCTGACCGATATGCCGAGGAAAAACCCCGACGAACGAACTAACGCAGGGTGTCGGTGTCTGACCTAACCGGGTTGGGGAGTCGGGGGCGTGAGCGAATTGGATCCTGGATGCCGTAATACCTACGGACGGATACCACCGAACGTAAAGCTGGAGATAAGCTGCCTGCCGATATCCGTCCAGAACCTGACTAGTACATACACTACAATACTTAGCCAGGGCCATGATAGTCCCGGTCGGCGCATGATAGGCAGAAGGCAATGAGAATGGTCCTATCGAACCGGCTTGCCGCCCAGGGAGTAAGTAGTAGCCAGGAAAATAGCTGCATGCTGGCCGACCGTAAGGATAACGGAGGAGTAGCACCAAAATCCCCGGTCGACTAGGCCCGATCCAAGCACTCGCACAGCAAACGGAGGATAAGTGAGATTACTCTAACCCTTTTATCGGACAGTGCTGGCTTGCTCACGGCGCGTCATGACGGGGCCACCTGGCAGCCAGCTGGGGCGGCAGAGATGAGGTGATGAAAATCTCTCATACTGTCTACTGTCGGGCACGCAGCAAGCCTTCTCCGGAGGTGTCAAAATGGTTAAGCTGAGTCGCTGCAGTAGTTGGTTTCGCTGTTGGCAGCGACGCAGCTCGGGCTAATTGCGTTGCTAATATCAGCGGGCGGCTGGCCTGGGCGAATGACGAGGCGCTTCCTCGTAATGCATGTCTCCGACGACTTGCTCCCGCCGTGGGGTCTGCCAATAGGCCTATGTCCGGAGTCTTGGATGTCAATTTGTGTATAGCTGGATGCCAATGTTGGAAAACTATGGATGTAGGTAGAGACATAGTAAGAATACCAAGCGAAATGCGCTTGGCGCACGAGCAGCCTTCAGCGTGAATGTGTGATAGACATCTGCAGCTGTACCTCCAAGGTCCGATGGCTATGCCTCGGGTGAGAGAGGAGGACAGAAAATCCCTCACCAGGATCCTCGATGAGACAGCTTGGCACGGGCGATCGCCCGGTGGGGGAGGCCGACTTAGTCGCAGCACTTGGGACGACGATTAGTATCATTATTGGGGGCCGCTAACTGGATCGGACTTGGAGATTCGCAATTAACGTCGGTGAGTGGGAGGATGGAGGGGATAGCCCGAGGTCGCTACTGTAGGTACCAGAAGCCAAGAACCAGCCTAGCGCTCTAGTGCGCGGACAATTGGCTTGTGCCATTACCTAACCATGCGTATCGGCCGTCACGGATCATACGCGCCCACACGCGTGCCCGCGGGCGGATAATTTGTCTCACCCGTCATTTATACACGGCTCATACCACCCCCTCCATCGGGTCTAGCGCTTGCCCGAAACGGGCATCTCGTTGCCAGCACTCGATCGGGTTTAAGCCGCCGCCAGTTAGCCAACACTGACCTCGCAGGTCCCAGCCCGCAGAGCAAACAAAAAGTCGCATTAATTATTGGCAAATTGCCCCAGGGCAAATCAATAATCACGACAATCCCACCACTTTACCCGATTTTTTTCTAGCGGGACTGCCGAGTATGACGTAGCCAGTCGCCTGGACCCCTCGACAGTGCCACCTGCTGCCGACATCCGATGTCCTTCCTGTCAGCCCCAGAAAATTCTGAACGTTCAGGCGAGGTTCTCGAACCCCAGGCGAGCGGCGAATCGGTCTGGATGAGAGAGGACCACAGAATGCAGCTAACTGGAACAGGGACCCGTGGAAGGCTTCTAGAAGACGTCGAGAAGGACGAATCTGCGGGTTCGATGCGGTCAGAAGGGTTGCCCCTCACTTGGCCGTGCAGTGGTCGGCGGTCCGGTGGCGACTGTTGCCCGATGGAGTAGCCCCGATAATGACTAAGGGATCTTAGTCCATCCACTCCGTACTCCGGTCGCTACTCCGGACTGCTCCTCGGCCTTCTCCAGTCGAATAGCCTCACTTTGTTGGCTCCATGCGGGATATAATGTGACTGTTATACTCCGTAGTACCATAGATTTACCAGTCATTACTCTCAGGCTATCTCATTCGTAGAAATGGTATCCTCACCTGCACATCTATGTATATTCTAATTCTATACACTTTTACCTAGAACATACCAATAAGGCATTCACGACTAATCCTAAACACTCCAACACCACGAGCGTATTGAGTAGCAATGAGCAGGGACCTGACATCCCGACCGAAACCCAAGTTCCACGGTTTTATGTGGGGAGCTCTACCACTCGGCAGTAGTCACTGGTCAGGCAAGGTACTTTCCCGACTAGGCGAGGTACCAGGTACTAGTGGATTAGTTTCCGCGCTAGATACGGCACACGCCCTGATTTCCATTTTTCCACCCACCTTTGGCCTCCACTTCGGCTAGACACCACCGCACCACTACCTACCAATCTCATCCTAGTCCAACTAAATCCAGGCACTGGAGATACGATTTCTCCATGGTAGCTATGCCGTCGACCTTGGTCGGGGGAGGGGCACCATCACCACCACGGCACCACCACCACCACCACCTCAGCTGACCTGACCTGACCTGTCGAACCACTCCGATTAGTATTTCCATTTCCATTCCTATTCCTATTCCTTCGACTCCGTACGGAGTCAACCCTCCCCCAGAAATAGAATCCTTCGTATTTCTAGATGGCTGGGGTTTGGGGTTTTTCTTGGCTGACGTGGGTTACATGCGACATTCCAGTGTAAGCTTGCTTGCTTGTTTGCTTGCCCCAGGTTAAGTTGTCCCCCGGGGCGGGTAGGTTGCCCTGCGACCGCGACCGTGACCGTGACCGTGACCGTGACCATGACCGCCGGTGAGAATCCCCGGATTGGTGTTGTGCACGGGCTGTTGCTGTCTTTGCGAAGGTGTTAGATTACTTACCTACTTACTCCAATGTTGATTGCTATGGACAATTACTATTACTATACTATTACTATCAGTAGCTGTAGCTGTAGCTGTAGCTGTAGCTCTAGCTCGAGCTTGAGAAATACCAAATACATTAATTGATACCACGATTACAAAGTGAAATGGTGACTCATAAGGAATAATAAACGGGGATAGCATCAAAGCTCATTACCTAGTACGGAATACTCCGTACCTACTAGCTACTGTGTATACTGTATAGGTAGCTAATAACCCAATCCAGAATCCCACCTCACCTCACCATGATATGGGGTAAGGTACCGCCATCCCACCTCCCTCCCCGATAGGACCACCCATTCTTTACACGATCCTTATTCGTCAGGGAAAATCCCACCGGTAAATCTCCCTGTTTCAAAAATACATACTACTGGATACCTACTACTTATCTAGGTACTACTACCTACTCCGTAGGACGTACTGGGGTTAGGTTGCTTGCCTGCCGGCCTGCCTACCTCGGGTTCGTTTCCATGACTCTGAGCTCCCTCCGGAGGAAGATAGCTACCTAGCTACTAAGAGTATAGTACGGGGGAAGTACGTAGTTTTGATGAAGGATTCTTCCAGATGGGGGTAGGTAAGCCCTGGGGGAAAAGTGATTGTCTTAGTTAATTACTTGATTCGGACCGGCTAGGGATTAAGTTCGGACTTACTCCAGAAAAAGCGTCACGGTGAGAAAACTCCAAACAACCCTGCGCGGAATTACCGTCCGTAGGGAAGGTTAGTGCTACGTTGCTGGTCGGTGGGATGGATGGGTGGATGGATGGATGGGTAGCTCTCCCCGGCCCAGTGAGATAGACCCCACGGTCGATCAGGTCGGTCCATCCCAGCCAGCCAGCCAGAGGTAATGGATGGATGGATGGATGGATGGATGGGGTGGTCGGAGGAAAGGGAACAGGGCGCGTGAATGGAGCATCCATGCCATCATGGGTTTGGTGCATAGCGTTGCTCACTTGGTTTAGTTGGGATGTAATTATCGGATACGGATCGGAGGAGAAAGGTAGGGTAAGGTAGGTGGTTCTGCAGGTGAGGTGAGGTGAGGCATGGATGGATCCCATCCACTACGGAGTATCCAGATGACGATTCTGGGGATGGGATGGAGATCCAGACCGGGCGGGATGACCTTATTCTACGAGTACGGTGTGATGGGTGGTGGTACGGAGCAAGTTAGGTTATCTAGGTTGTGTCAACTTCAGTACCTCCCGAAGTTAATAATTTTGTTTGTTTGTTTGGAAGAAGCAATATTCAAATGATAGTCCGTATTCATGATTCTCCCACTGATCTTCGTAAGGCTGTGTGGAGTTAAAAACATGAGGGTTTTGTTTGTTTGCTTGGGGATGGATGATCGGAGTCGGAGTAGAGAGGTAGGTATTATTGAGCCAAGGGAATAGTTATGAGGGACGGAGTAGATAGACCACCAACTCCGATCCAGCCAAGATTACTTTCCATCCACGTAGCGATGCTCCATATCCAACATCCGGATTCGGTCACAATGTGCCCTGGGGAGGGGATCAATCTTGGCACCGTGAACTTGCCCAGACAAGCCTTATGCGCGCTGAAGCTTATGAAGATGCGGAGGGAGTCATGAACATGGGATTTCCTTGTTCAACCACCACCATCATAAAGTTAAAATGCCTGGGAATAGAAGAGACTGGACTCCCCGACATGTACGTTGTCAGGCGATCTGGGGGGCGCGGGTGGGCGGCGCGGGCTACGTGGTGGGTGGATTAATGCCATGCATGCATGCATATCTTTGTCATCCGTGTCCTCCCCCCAGATGAAGTACGATGCGTTTTCGGGTCTTCCGTGGACCTCCCTGATGGGGATGGAATCCTTGGAATTTCCGGAGACATGGCAATTGCCTGGTTGGGAGGAAATGACGCTTTTCCGAGTGGACGATATCGGATGGTCCAGGCACTATCGAATCGTCCTATGTAGATAGCACGGGTGGGATCGGTACGGAACTTAGTTGATAGACGCAACCATCTTGAGGAATATGCAAGAATCTTGGTTAGCTCAGTCGTGGCCATGCATGCATGCCTCCCTCAGCCAACCTGTCAACCAGATGGCGTCGTAGAAAAACGGAATCGAATCGAGAAAAAAAATGTCGCAACGTGGAGGTATTCAGCGGGTTTAGCTGCGGACTGCGGAGCCATTGGTATGTCTTCCCCGAAAACGTCGTGCCCAGTAGTGCCCAGATATGACTATTGTCGATGGCTCTATGCAGTTCTACGCTCGCCCTTCGACCTCATTATTGCTATCGTGCTTCCACGACTAATCAATAACGCAGATAGCAGTAATCTTACTTGATAGCTACTGTCCAATGATACGATCCCATCAACAATGGGATCCTAGCCGGGCGGAGTCTCATCCCGACGTCAGCCACTCAGACAAAAATGACGCTCACGGATGGGGCCAGTCCTCCCCACGAGAGGCAATCGGATGAAACTCAATCAGGGCAAGATGTATGGGATTGGCGCACCGTAAATAAGGAGGGTGGAGGCGGCCCCGTCGTCACACGCTCACAGGTGGACGATCGACTCCGGGTTGGCATTAGTGTAAGATGAGAAACATTGACTATGGCCAGCGCGTGGGGACAACACCGGGAAGTGCGTAGGCGATAACGAGTGCGTAAGTAATATTGGTAACGATGATAAGTACACAACAAATGATGGTCCAGGAAAACCAATCCTGATGACATAAGGACCTCCCGCAACCGCCAGCCCGGCTCATTCTTTACTTTGACGGGGGGGGGGGGGGGGGGGCTGTCGACGGGCGGGCAATGGAGTCTGTCCCGAGTCGGCACGATCATCATCAACATGAATCATCACTGAGTCTTACCCCCAAGGCTCAGCATGGCCTGACAGCATGCGACCATGATGTCAGTAAATTCCGTCGGCTGAACCAGGTCGATGATTGTTGTGTTGATGACCCTGCATGGCCGGAATTGGTATCATCCAAGTCCTTGGAATCGCCCCTTGCGTTCCCGTTTGGCTCAGCTCGTGGTTCCAAGATCGCGTAGGACGGCCCTGGCTCTGCTGAAAAAAAAATTAAAAAAAAAAGTAGTACTGGGAGTAGGATTCCATCGGAACTTTTCGCAGCAATAAGAGACATGCTGATTCAGCTGTATGTCTCGTCTGGGAGATAACCGATCATTTCTTTTCTGCAAGGGAACTACAGAACTATGGAGCCCGATGTCATCGCGGGCAGCCAGGTGCTACACATAGTACGCAGAAGGAATATGCCAATGATTGCTGGTCACTCTCTGATAGTGTCGTCTGCTTCTTCCTCGTCCAGCTGTTGGTCTCGGCCTCTCGCTCCCGATTAAAACCACCAACCGCCGTAGTATGATTGGGATGGTTGATTATTATTACTCTCATCAATCGCAAGGCCCGGCGACGAGCGACCGAAAAATCGCGCATAGTAGAAGAAGGAAAGGATCAGGAAAATTAACGAGGGCCACCACCCGCACGCGGCAAAAAAAAAGCCCATTCACACGGTACGTCTGTATGGTAAGGAATTCTTTTCCCACAGCTGGCCGAGAGCCGTCCACGGTCGGTCCCCGTACGGCCCCGTTACCAGACACAGCCCGCAGAGACATGGGCAACTCCGAGGAAAAAGGAAAAATCTCGCTCCGAGAGGCGTATCGGGTGCGTACGGACGACGGACGACGGACGACGTCCCCAGGATTTTCGCTCATGGAGGAGGGTGAGGGGGGGCGAACTCGGCACCGCGCTGCCGGTCATGGGAAACCAGCGACTCCAGCAAGACAAATGAGAGGACGACCAGCGTAAGGTGCCGTACCATTGGTGACCATCTGGGAAAGGTCAGAGTTTTTCCACGGCCCCGACTAAACTCGATGCGGGAAGAGCGCCCCACTTGGCACTGGGCTGGACGGCCACAGAGGGTAATGGGTAAACCCAGCGGAAAATGAAATGGGAAAATTCACTACTGGTCGGCACTAGCGATGCGTCCCGTTAAGCAGGACCAGGTGTGTGCGTGGGAGGCAAAAAGCGGGTCCAGTCACCAACCTTACCTTACCAGGGACAGCGAACTTTCGATCAAGTGGCTACTGCTCCCGGCCAAGACTAGACCGGGCGAGGGTATTGGCAAAAAAGAAAATGGCAAAAATCAGAAAAATAAAATAATCAAAAAATAATAAATCGGGAGAAGGCAAAAAAAAGCAAAAGGAAAAAAGTGGGCTTACGCACAGGGAAGGTCGCCCGTTGGAGCTTAGAGGAGACAGACGTGTTTGTCTGGTCCCGTGCAATTGAAGGCCGCCCACCCCCAAATATTAAAGAGTACATTCT
The DNA here is from genome assembly GCA_001990825.1 of Aspergillus carbonarius ITEM 5010. Lineage (NCBI taxonomy): Eukaryota > Fungi > Ascomycota > Eurotiomycetes > Eurotiales > Aspergillaceae > Aspergillus > Aspergillus carbonarius. Next base: position 2,985,003 of record KV907494.1, read on the forward strand.
CCCTGCCCTCCCTTCCCTCCTCTCTTCTTTTTCTTCTTCATAGGATTATCCGACTCTTGCCATTCCTGCCATTTTTTGTTTGCGTCTGCTCATATCGTTGGGTTCGAAGGCTGTGTGAGCCGTAGCAACAATGGCGGAGCGGAGGATTTCCTATGCTCCCGACGTGGAGAATGGTGACCATTCTCGCGCCCCTCAACTCGATGATGGTGCCGGTCTCGACGAGTATGCCGCGTTGAACCGTTACATTTCCACCGCCCCCGACAAGCGTCGCGGTTCGACTGCCAGCGCCGGTGGTGCCAGTACCGGCAAGAAGAAGGGTGGCTTCTCTCTCTTTGGAAAGAAGAAGGATGGTGCGGAGGAGGGCTTCGTCTGCCCTGACGACTGGCTCGAGACCGACATGCGCTCCGGTCTGCGCTCCACCGATATCGATGGCCGCCGCAAGCGCACTGGCTGGAACGAGCTGACTACTGAGAAGACCAACTTCTTCGTTCAGTTCATTGGTTACTTCCGTGGTCCTATTCTTTATGGTATGCGATTTAGCCTTCATATCTCCCCTCTCACTATCAAGGATGCCCGCTAACCACCTCGTCCATAGTTATGGAATTGGCTGTTCTCCTCGCTGCCGGTCTTCGTGATTGGATCGATTTCGGTGTCATCATTGGTATTCTTATGCTCAACGCTGTGGTCGGTTGGTACCAGGAGAAGCAGGCTGCCGACGTCGTCGCTTCCCTGAAGGGTGATATTGCTATGAAGGCTATTGTCATCCGTGATGGACAGGAACAGGAGATCCTTGCTCGTGAATTGGTTACTGGTGATATTGTACGTTCTTTCTCTCTCGTGACCAACATCCCTCGAGACGCCTGGCTAACTTGCATCTGCTTTAGATCGTTATTGAGGAAGGTACCGTCGTCCCCGCCGATATCCGCCTGATCTGCGACTACGACAAGCCCGAGAACTTCGAGACCTACAAGGAGTACCTCGCCACCGTTGGTGACGACACTCTCAAGGAGAAGGAGGACGAGGACGATGACGATGGTGGCATTGAGGCTCGTGCCGGTGTCTCCCTCGTTGCCGTTGACCAGTCCGCCATCACTGGTGAATCTCTCGCTGTCGACAAGTACATGGCCGACACTTGCTACTACACCACTGGTTGCAAGCGTGGTAAGGCCTACGCCATCGTCACTGCCACTGCCCGCCACTCTTTCGTCGGTAAGACCGCTGCTCTCGTCCAGGGTGCTCAGGACTCTGGTCACTTCAAGGCCGTCATGGACAACATCGGTACTACCCTGCTCGTTCTCGTCATGTTCTGGATTCTCGCTGCCTGGATCGGTGGTTTCTACCGTCACCTCAAGATCGCCACCCCCGAGAACGATGACCGTAACCTGCTCCACTACACCCTGATTCTCCTGATCATCGGTGTTCCCGTCGGTCTCCCCGTCGTCACCACCACCACCCTCGCTGTCGGTGCTGCCTACCTCGCCGAGCAGAAGGCCATTGTCCAGAAGCTCACTGCCATCGAGTCCCTGGCTGGTGTCGACATTCTTTGCTCTGACAAGACTGGTACTCTCACTGCCAACCAGCTTTCCATCCGTGAACCCTATGTCAACGAGGGTGTTGATGTCAACTGGATGATGGCTGTCGCTGCTATCGCCTCCAACCACAACATCAAGAACCTCGACCCCATTGACAAGGTTACCATCATGACCCTCCGTCGCTACCCCAAGGCTCGTGAGATTCTCGCCCGCAACTGGGTCACCGAGAAGTACACTCCCTTCGACCCTGTCTCCAAGCGTATCACTACCATCTGTACCTGCGATGGTGTCCGCTACGTCTGCGCCAAGGGTGCCCCCAAGGCTATCCTCAACATGTCTCAGTGCTCCGAGGAGGAGGCCAACCAGTTCCGTGAGAAGGCCGCCGAGTTCGCTCGCCGTGGTTTCCGTTCCCTCGGTGTTGCCGTCCAGAAGGAGGGTGAGCCCTGGCAATTGCTCGGCATGTACCCCATGTTCGACCCCCCTCGTGAGGATACTGCCCACACCATCGCCGAGGCCCAGCACCTTGGTCTGTCCGTTAAGATGTTGACTGGTGATGCTCTTGCCATTGCCAAGGAAACCTGCAAGATGCTTGCTCTCAGCACCAAGGTCTACGACTCCGAGCGCCTCATCCACGGTGGTCTGGCTGGTTCTGCCCAGCACGATCTCGTTGAGAAGGCTGACGGTTTCGCTGAGGTCTTCCCCGAGCACAAGTACCAGGTCGTCGAGATGCTCCAGCAGCGTGGTCACTTGACTGCCATGACTGGTGACGGTGTCAACGATGCTCCCTCTCTCAAGAAGGCCGACTGTGGTATTGCCGTCGAGGGTTCCACTGAGGCTGCCCAGGCTGCTGCCGATATCGTCTTCCTTGCCCCCGGTCTCTCCACCATCGTCGATGCCATCAAGCTCGCCCGTCAGATTTTCCAGCGTATGAAGGCCTACATTCAGTACCGTATTGCCCTGTGTCTCCACCTTGAGGTTTACCTTGTCACCTCCATGATCATCATCAACGAGACCGTTCGTGCCGATCTGATTGTCTTCATTGCCCTGTTCGCTGATTTGGCCACCATCGCCATTGCCTACGACAACGCCCACTACGAACAGCGTCCCGTCGAGTGGCAGCTGCCCAAGATCTGGGTTATCTCCGTCGTTCTCGGTTTCCTCCTTGCCGGTGCCACCTGGATCATCCGTGCTTCCCTCTTCCTTGACAACGGTGGTATCATCCAGAACTGGGGTTCTCCTCAGGAGATCCTCTTCCTTGAGATCGCCCTTACTGAGAACTGGCTCATCTTCGTCACTCGTGGTGGTAAGACCTGGCCTTCTTGGCAGCTGGTTGGCGCCATCTTCATTGTCGATGTGCTCGCCACCCTGTTCTGTGTCTTCGGCTGGCTCTCCGGCGGCGCTGCCCAGCAGACCTCCCCCAAGGACAGCGCTTACTTCACCGCCAACGGCCACGTTGACATTGTCACCGTCGTCGTCATCTGGGGTTACTCCATCGGTGTCACCATCATCATTGCTGTCGTCTACTACCTGCTCACCATCGTGCCCTTCCTCGACAACCTCGGCCGCAAGACCCGCTCCCGCGCCGACACCCAGATCGAGAACCTGCTTGGCCACCTGTCCAAGCTGGCCATCGAGCACGAGGTTGATGCCCACGGCAAGACCCGCTACACCCTCGGAGCCCGCGCTGAGGTCGAAGAGGATGAGTAAACGCTTGATTGCGCTCCTTAATACCATCCGACCTGGATATCACTTGCTGCGCATACATGCATGAGCTGGCTTCCGGCTACCTTTTACCCGTATTATAGACTTTTTTTTTCTTATTACCTTGTCTCTACTTATAGAGTCAATTTCTTTTCTCTTTACATGTATGTATGTCATTAATAGTGGTAAATTTAGTCAATCAAGGGTTCACAATTATTTTCTTCCTTCGTAAATTTTCTGACTTCTTTTTTGCACTGCACTGCTGACTGACCTTCCTTTCCGCCGCACTGCCGACCACTTAGCCGAGCACCCAACTCTGGTTTCTGAAGCCCTGGCACTGATTACTGAACCGGCCACGGTCCACCCATCGGACCAGCTTCGGGGGTGCGGTGGACCCCGGGAAATTGGAGTCAGGGGCGCGGGTTGGCCGTTTCACCAGTCGCGAGTCACCACCTCCAGCCGTTCCCCTCGGACACCGGCCGACGCCAGTTGTTGCCCTTGCGCCTTCACTTCGGGTTGCGATGCGATACGCACGGAAGCTTGGGTGGATCCCACCAGAGCTACTATTGATTTTGGTCCGAACGCGCCTCGTATAGCGATCCTATCAATCAGCCCATGCTATCGCGGCTGATCTGACGCGTTTTTGAGACTCTCGGGGTTTGGTATCTGCTTATCTGCTTGGCCCGGAAATGAATGGTGGGGAGGGGGGTTTCTCTGTGCGCGAATGTCCTTGGCGATGTCGTGTTGTTTGGTTGTCTGGTTGTCGACGGGAGTTGGGTTGACTAAGATGAGAGAGACATCCCACTTGGGTGCCTCAGGCTGCACTTTTCCCGATCACGAACACAACACCGCGACCACCACCATGTGAGCAAGAGCCCATCCGGTTCATCCACATTTCTGCCATGACATACCTGGAGTCAGTGTCGCGTCGCAAACTACCTCTAGATCTAGTCTCTAGACGGGGATCTACCGAGAACCTGCCTGCCATCGGAGTCAGTCGTGAACAGCTATCCACCTCTCCAGACCCGGCTTGAGGTCTATATCAGGCTTCACATTCAAGACACCGGCTACGTTGACATCTTTTGGTGGCATGTGATGACAAGTCTTGCGCTTGCCTCGCCCTCCATCGTGTCTTCGGATGCATCATAGATGCCTGGACACTATCCCATGGTCTAGCGCCAGTGCTTGGAAAGAAACAAGACAGATATCCAAACTAATGTTGTTTCGCCACATATTCAATGTGCCGCCTCCTGTTGGAATATTGGCATCATACAGATCAGCACTCCGTCTTGTAGTGCACGTTTCAATGGCATGCTTGTCTATTGGTCGTGCCCGGACTACATACATGAGAGACCTGGATCCGCACCAGTCGGGAGTTGCGGAGGATGTAGCTGGCACTAGGTCCAGCGTGAAGTGACTAGGCCCGTGGTTAGAAGAAGATGACAGGCTGTTTGACACCAATGAAGAGAGATACAGGATGAGGGATTTCCGCCTGATCAGGTCTCAGCCTGATTGTCCACCTGTGCCACACGTCCGACACTACCTAAAGATTCCTCCGTATTATGCGTTCATAATCAAAGGACCACCTATTGCTACTAGCTAGCCCCATTCCTGAGCTGTCTGCTAGGCTCAAGTTGCTGCCGATGCTGTGCGAGGTATGCGCTGTTTTGCTCCAAGACTGGGGAGGAATTCAATACAACAAAGTTGCTGTAAGATTGTGGACCACCATTCTACTCTGGAGTCTTTCACCACTGCTCAAGAAGCAGGATGCTATATTTGCACGCATCCGTGGAGAAAGTTAATTCAGATGGGGGCCCCCGAGGACTGGTCCAAAATTTTCTTTGCAGAGCCATATCACGTTCGTGGAAGACCCCGCGACCATGTCCATCTGCCCTATCGATGGGTATAATCCGATAACTGGGGGTTTGCATCGATATGGATTTTAAACAAGCAGACAGTCTAGACATTTGGGAGAGACACCCAAAGCAGCCGTTCGACCAAGACATCAAAACCACGCAGAGGTGGATGGCCAATTGCCTCGAGTCCCACGGGCGCTGCCAGATGAATACCGAGCTGGCATTTTATCCTACCCGACTCTTGAAACTAGAAGAGGACAGAGCCCGTCTCATAATCTCTGCGGAAGAGGAGCCACGAGGACCCTATCTTGCTCTCAGTTATGCTGGGGTAAAACCCACATTCCATCGGCTACAAGATTCAACACTAGAAGAGCTTCACAAATGCATTGCCATATCCTGTCTCCCTGCGCCTTTCAGGAAGCGATCTTTTTCATCGCAGGGCTCTCGGTGAATGGAATTCAGATCAGCTACCTTTGGATTGACGTTTTATGTATCAAAGTCAGGCTTCCAATGAAGACTGGCTTTCCGAAGGTGACAGATTTCACAATGTATATTCCAACAGCATCCTGACCCTTGCTCTTTTTTGAGCGAAAAGCCCGCATCAAAGCTGTCTAGGGGAATATCCTTCCGAGTCGATCTCGCCTTTTGAGCTAGTATCGACGGCATTATTTCCTGGAACTCTGAACTGCGTGGTTTTCGCTAAGAAATATTGACTAGGTGATATGGAAGTGGACTATGGCGGCATCGATCCCGAGGCTGATGATGAAGTGCGGCCAGGGAATGACTGCCGATCGGTCTACATAGGGCCAAGATGTCTCCGCGGCGACGGACAAGAGGAGATGGAGGGTTTGATCACCACGCGGGTGGATGGGCTGCCCAAGACGGTATACAGGCGCATCGAATACTTCCGTCTGGATGAAGAAAGCAACGACCTACCGGGGATGTTGGGGCGGGAGAAACAAGGAGGATCCTCTGATCTAACGGGGTGTGGCAGATAGGCCCGACCTGATGCAACCCGACAGGTGGAATGCATTTCTCCGGCGCCATCCACTTTTCTCCGACGGCGTCTGGGGAAGCCGGCATCATACGGTGATCCTATCGTCAGCCACCTGGACTCTGGAGAAGATACAGCGTGCAGAAGCTTGACTGCTCCCCGCATCCCCCGCATTTCGTGGATCTTTATAAGTACCCAGCGACAAGGATGTCGGAGACACCACGACGACCAATTCCCCCCCCCCATTGACACCATGCTGTTCTACGGCCTTTTCCTGGTCCTCCAGGCCCTCCTGGTGCACTCAGCGGCTCTGCGACAGTCGTCCTCGGGTTCTCTCACCACTGCAGCCCGTGAAAAATGCCAGACCACTCTGCAGTGTCCCCCGGGCACCCTCGTGGTCTCCACCACCGACCATCCTCTGTCCAATTTCACCTCTCTCCAAGCAGCCATCTCCTCCCTCCCCAACGACAACTCCTCCCAGACCATCCTCCTCCTCTCCGGCTCCTACAATGAACAAGTCAACATCACACGCTCCGGCCCCATCACCCTCCTGGGCCAGCAACCAGACCGCAGTGCGCTGACCGACGCCGCGCGCAACACCGTCAACCTGACCTTTGCCGGTGCCAACCAAGACAGCACCGGCTCCCTCGACAACGTCTGGTTCAGCGTGATGATCGTCGCGCCGACCCTCGACGCCAGTCTGACCGGATCCGGCACCACCGGCTACCCCGTGCCTGCAGACACGCCATTTGGCAACACCAACTTCCGTGTCTACAACATCGACTTCCGCAACACCTTTTCTGAATACTCCGCCGGACCGGCGCACGCCATCAGCTTCAGCCGCTCCAACGGAGGCTTCTACTACTGCGGCTTCTACTCGTACCAGGACACTGTATATGCCCTTCCTCCTTGACCTTCCCGAACCACACTGACTCTCCCAGATCTACATCGGCAAACTCGGTTCCGCATACATGTACAAATCCATCTTGGCCGGCCAAACCGACTTCCTCTACGGCTTTGGCACACTCTACGTCCAATCCTCCCAGATTCTCCTCCGCTCCTGCGGTGGCGGCATCACCGCCTGGAAGGGCACCAAAACCACCGTTCCCAACAACTACGGCGTCTACATCCACGACTCCACCGTCCGAGCCGCCAACACCTCCATCGCCCCAGACATCAAGGAATCCTGCGCTCTCGGTCGCCCCTGGAACGCGCTGCACCGATCCATCTTCGCCAACACCTACGAGGACGGTAGCATCGAGCCATCCGGATACATTAATTGGGAGGATCGCTGGACCGCCAACGAGACCCTCATGGCCGAGTACAAGGCCTATGGCCCGGGATTCAACCTAACGGGACGGGAGAACAGTGAGGTGTCCGTGCTCCTAGATAGTAAGGAATATGCTCGATATAGTGACCCGGAGAGAGTGTTTTTGTTTCCTGATGGGAAGGTGGGTAATGTAGGGTGGATTGATTGGGAGGTGGTGGGATCTACCCCTTGAATTGAATTGAATTGACATAAGACTCTTCCATACATACATCCATTCATCCTCTATCCTATCCTATCCTATCCTATCCTATCCTACTCTAGCAGAGTAGATTTACAAAGGCGCTGCGCTCCACACACACACACACACACACACACACACATTCACCTATTTTTATAACTAAGTCCTGTCATTAATTCCAATCAATCTACTACTAGTACTCCCCCCTCCTATAGTATTGATTCATATCCCAATCAATAACACATAGACTTCATTCACCACCTGAATACCACCACCACCCTTAATTTACACCCAATAATCTCTATTGGGAATTGTTCACTACTACTAACTAACGTTATGAGTAGTCACTCTGCCAGCTCGGCCGATCCAGGCTTGGTATTTGGCTGGGTCGGACTCTGGCGATGTGATTTTAGTGGTTGATAAGTCAGCATTGATTAGTAATTGAGATTTATGAGAAGGGTCCATTCTACAGATTCTATCCGGATGGAACAGGGAAAACCCGGCATGCAATACCACACTTCTGACTACAGGTGATGCAGGGCAGAATGAAGATGCCTGGGTATAAATTGACTCACTTTGTGGACTGTTCAGGGAAAGGCGGAAGGGTTTCTCCCATTCATTGTGCTTCTCGGTGTATATGTGAAGGTTAGTTACACTGTATGACGACATCTCGTATCGAGAGTATGCGGAGCTGATGGCCGCCATGCTGATTCGCTGTTGTGGAAAAGCGGGGGAGTTGCTTGTCTTCAATCGGTTATGAAAATGGCTGGCTGATGCGGTTGTGGGTTTGCTATGACGGACGTAATCTCAGAAATCCTACTACCTGACTGGATCTATGCACAAGCTCGACGATATGCAGGAGCCAAAGGATGCAACTCAATTCATCATCGATCAACAGAAGCAGGTCCGGCTGACTCTACCATTTGCGGACCGGAGAGATTTCGTAAACGCTGGTAGGGGGTTGAGAGGTCGTCTGAAGCCCAACATCGTCAAGAATGGCAACGATGAGGTTGTGTGGAATAATGACGCGTATGCGCTCCTTGAGAACGACTCACCCGACACGGCGAATCCAAGTCTGTGGCGCCAGTCGAGACTCGCCCATCTAGATGGGCTTTACCTTGTCACCGAAGGTATCTATCAGGTTCGCGGGCTCGACCTTTCAAATACAACGATTATCGAAGGTGACCAGGGCCTTATTGTAATCGACCCTCTGACGTCCAAGGAGACCGGTGCCGCGGCACTCGCCCTCTATCAGGAACACCGTGGCACCGACAGGGCTATCAAGGCTGTCATCTATACGCACTCCCACGCTGACCACTTCGGTGGGGTGAGAGGGTTTATCAGCGACGAGGATATCGCGACAAACGATGTCAAGATTCTTGCCCCTGCGGGCTTTCTTGAGCACGCGGTAGCGGAGAATGTCTTTACGGGTACGTCAATGAGTCGACGCGCCGCGTATATGTATGGGGCCGCCCTCAGCCAGGGACCGAAGGGCCAGATCGGCGCGGGACTCGGACAGACCATCTCAACTGGGACTGTCACCCTCATTGCGCCGAATGTGGATATTAAGCGCACGGGCGATAAAAAAAACCATTGATGGCGTCGAGATGGTGTTCCAGATGGCGCCGGATACTGAAGCGCCCGCCGAGATGCTCATCTACTTCCCCCGGTTCAAAGCATTGTGCGCGGCTGAGGATGCCACTCACACGTTTCATAATATCTTGACCCTACGTGGAGCTGTGGTTCGAGACCCGCATTCCTGGGCAAAGTACTTGACGGAGACGATCGATATGTTTGGTAGTGAAGCGGAAGTGGTCTTTGCATCCCACCATTGGCCGACCTGGGGCTCTGACAATGTGAGAGAGTTCCTCACCTTTCAGCGCGATCTGTACGCGTATGTGCATGACCAGACACTCCGCCTACTGAACAAGGGGTACAACGGCCCGGAGATCGCGGAGATGTTGACCTTACCGCCTGCGCTCGATCAGGCCTGGAATTCTCGTGGCTACTATGGCTCTTTGAACCACAATGTAAAAGCCATATACCAGCGCTACTGCGGTTGGTTTGACGGCAATCCAGCCCATCTGTGGGAGCACACCCCTGTCGAGAGGGCCAAGCGCTATGTAGAACTCGCCGGCGGAGAGAGAGAGCTTATCCGCAAGGGCCGCGAGGCATTCAACTCGGGTGACTTCCGCTGGGCAGCCGAGGTACTTAATCATGCTGTCTTCTTTAACCCCGATAGCCCCGATGCCTGCGGTCTACTAGCCGACGTGTATGAGCAGCTCGGATATGGGGCGGAAAACGGCACCTGGAGGAACTTCTTCATATCCGGAACAACTGAGTTGCGCAATGGAAATTTTGGAACGCCTACCCAGACGGCCTCGGCTGATGTGGCGGGACAGCTCACGCCCGAGATGGTCTTCGACTCTCTCGCTATTCAAATTAATGGTCCGGAGGCCTGGGATAAAAGCCTGGCCATCGATGTTGTCGTCAGCGACGCGGGGGTCACTTACCGTCTCTGGTTGTCGAACGCTGCGCTTGTTTACAGCACGGCTCCGCAGTCTGGCAGTGCCGACGTGACCATGACGGGGACTTCTAAGCAACTCCCTGCACTTGTGGTGTACGGCCCTGATCCCGAGGCTCTGGAAAAGATAGGTATCCAGATTGATGGTGATCGCAGTGCACTTGACACACTTTCATCCCTCCTCGACCCCGGAGATCCGAACTTCAACATTGTGACTCCGTAGGGAGAGAGCACAGGTCAATTGACGGTGGATTGGCTACCTGCTGGCTGTCAGATATTTAGTTCTTCTCAACGACAGAACTAATGTCCAGACGAAAATCAAATTGTTGACGTCACACAGGGAAATCTCCGTCAATGAAGCCCAGGTTTCTTTTTTTCCTTGCTGGCTCCTGTTATTACGGAGGTATTCTATGAGCGGACGGCAAGCCTGGTTCTTTTTACCAATTGTCGGATTTTTCATTGGCAAATATTCCGCGTAGCTGTCAAGCCCGCTATCTGACGCTGATTTTGCAGTTTGGATTTAGGTATGGAGGCCTATTATCGCCGAAGGACAACGGGCATGGAAATCGAACAAAGAATCAGAGTTCTTCGAAGCGCAATACTTTGACCCTTGCTTGCGGGCAAGCTTAAATGGTGCCATTCTCACAATTGACTGAAATCAGTATGGATAACCTAAGGGTTATTCAAATTCCCTGGCGACAGTTGGATATTTGACAGATTCGAGGCATGAGACATAAACAGCTAGCGGGAAGGCAGCCTAAGAGGATGTTCAATAGCGTACAGACCAGGGCAAGGACCACGGCCGCGTTGTAGTCTCGTTGTACCTGCAGGAATCGCTTTCCAGCCTTGTTGGAAGGCCTGTCCCGGTTGCCCGATAAGACTGGCGCGGAGAAAGGATCCAGCCTTGGGGGCAAGATTAGACCGCTTGACCACCAACGGCAAGAGGACGAGAAGCACCGGATGCAAATGGCTGTCATGAGAGATCATCCGCGGGATGTGGATGCCGACGCTTCTCAATTTTGGTCCTTGAGCATGGACATGCGCTGCTGTGGGCACCCGTCATCTTCGCAGGACTCGCTTCTGTACCTACTACCTAGGCCATGACGCGACGAGGATAGGGGCCTAACCCGGCTGAGCAGCCCGTGGGTGGCGGCCCGTTGCGAAAGCCAGCGGGGTTGACTAATCGCTGTTAGGCAGTCACTGCTAACTGCTAAGAACATCAGACAAGGCTGTGTTTCAAGTTCCAACTCGTGCATTATGTTGGGGAAGGACTTGCCGGGGAAGAGTCTCCAGAATATGATGCTGAGTGGGCAATTCAAAACACCTACCTAGCCATTGCTGACCTTTCATCTGGTGGGGTCAATTAATATACCGCCCGAGTCAGTCCTGCTTGCAGATCAATCTTGGGAGAGTCGTGGAAGATGCCGCTTCCCCCTCACCGAACACCACCACAAACCCCTGGTCGGGATGCAAACAGTGCAATATGGTGTGATCGGCCACGCCACAGGAGCAACTTCGGCAAGACACACTACTGACTATCTACACCTCAAACACACGATCGACAAGGCACCCTCTTCTCTTATCTTATCGCGGTGTATGGTGAGACAGAATCCTTGGAATCAGAAACCGCGAGGAACGCCAGGAAAGCCAGGAAAGCCAGGAGAGTCAGGAATCACTCGTTCCAATGATCTCGCGACCATCGTCGGCTGGGTGAGCATCAGCAAGGCTTGCCCCGGGGCTGGACTTCTCCCAGTTACCACTGAGGACTAATATTCCATATTACTGATAGGCACCACTACTCCACCCAGGATCTAGATCCTGCGGGGTGGAGACGAACCGGTTCTTGGCCTCTCCGATCCAGATCCCACTGGTCGCAGGGTTTCACCATGCCCACCGGTTCACCTCCCAGCTGAACTTCCAACTCCTTAGATTGTACCTAGCAGCCTTAAACCAGGAAAACGGTTGAGTCCGTCGAACTTTACTTCAATCTCGCCCAGAAAATCGAAATGAGTTCGCAGCTGCATCTTCCACGTGGTTGGTCCCTCCCCCACGCCGATATTTCAGCCGGTGGTGGGCTAGGAAAACGGCCTGGAGTTCGCTCCTAATAAATCCTGACCGATGCCACCCTCCCTGCGTCTCCGGGCTTCCTGCGCTCATTTCATTCCTCCCCTTACGGCTGTCCGACGTCATGGCTGCGCACGAGGCCGTCTTCACCGTCTCGGCTCAGGCCACTCAGCTGGGCAATCGCATCTCCGTGCACATGCTGGACTATCTGAGCACGGTCCAAAACTTGCCCGACGGCTTTCGGGAGCTGTCGCAGACGTTCCTCGACACCTGTCGCGCCCTCTGGGCGATCGACGCTGGTCTTACCGAATCTACCGCCGCCAACCGCACCCTGCCCGAGGTCATCGTGGACGAGGTGGCCAAAAAGTTCGTTGCTGCCTATCGTGACTTTCAGCATCTCGACAAGCTCGTCACCAAACTGATTCAGTACGAGCATCGTGGCACCCTGGGAAAGCTTCAGCGAGGCTGGCATCGCCCCACTCACGAGCTCGCCCGCATTCGAGAGTCGCTCCAGAAGACGACCGAAACCCTCCAAATCAGTGTCTTAGCATTTCACTGGTCGCTGGGGGATTCCCCCCTCCTGGCTGAGTCGGTGGGTATCGGATACGCTGGACTAGCCGCGGCGCTCGATCGCATGGCCAAAGGTCGGTCGGTAATGGGCATCAACAAGACCAAGGCCCTGGAGCGTGGAAACAGGCAGATGGAGCCTTCGTTGACATCGTCATCATTCGTCCCTTCTGTGCCCCCCAAAGAGCCGCCGCCACCCATCCCGGTGGGCATTAGCAGTCCGCCTCAATCCAATCCCGATGACAACCTTTCCTCCGTCCTCTCCCTCGACTCCCTCCTTCTCTCCAACCCCCACGACCGCGATCTTCCCCCGTCTCCCCCTCTCGAGCCTGTTCCTCGATTCCCGCCCCGGATGGACAGCCAGCCAACCCGGACAAGCTCGCGCGCCTCTGGGGCAGAAACGTTGACAGCACCGGAAAGCGATGTTCACCGGGACACCATCCTCAAGCATCACCGCTCCGCCGACCCTCTCCCCAGGGCGCCCCATCGCACCCCCAGCCGGACAAGCGCGGCCAGTGCCACGCAACTACGGAGCGCCCTTGCCTCTGCCGTCCGGAGTCGGAACCACAAGTTGTTGGAGCAGCTGCTGGACAGTGGCGTGTCTCCTGACTTAGGAGAGCAAATCCATCCGCTCAACGAGGCCGTGCACCAGCACGACTTTGAAGGGATGCGACTGCTGCTTTCATTTGGTGCGAACCCTAACGCACCGGATCGAGAGGCCAAGACGCCGTTGCTCACCGCGGTGGAAGAGTCGTTTTATGACGGGGCAATCTTACTGCTGAAGTATCGTGCCGATGCCAATTATATTGCAGAACCGGGGCAGGACTCCCCGCTGAGCCGTGCGATTGCGAATGGCAAGATCAACATGGTGCAACAACTGCTTGCGCATGGAGGAAATCCTGACCATGAGACCCCGAATGGCAGCACGGTGCTGATCGAGCTCATTCGTCAACGTGCGCCACCACAGCTCATGACTCTTGTGTTGGAGGCCGGCTGTGACCCGAACCGCAAGGGTCGGCAAGGCAATACGGCGCTCTTGGAGGCAGTCAAGAGCGATCAGGTGAATATTGTGACGGTTCTGCTGGAGCACGGGGCCAACCCGAACCTGCCTGGGCCGGAGCATGTTCTGTGGTCAGCCATCTACCGTCCGCGGTGTTTGCCGGTGCTGCTTAGTCGCGGCGCCGACATTCACAAGACTCCGGGACTCATGGAACAGGCGACTAGCATCAATAACATTGAAGCGGTGCGCATCCTTCTACAAGTGGGTGTCGACCCCAACGCCAAGAAGGACGGTATCTATACGCCGCTCTGCTCGGCCATTCGCGACGATCGCGCCGACATTGTGACCCTGCTGTTGGCCCACGGTGCAGACGCTAATGTCATGGCCTCGGAGTATCCGGCCTGGAAGTGTGTCACTCACAATCGGCCACATTTTCTGCCGGCATTGCTGGCGGCCGGGGCTGATCTCCACCAACCGCCGGGAATCGTCGAGATGGCTGTGCAGGTCAGTAATGCGGAGGCGTTACAGTGGCTAGTCGAGCAGGGAGGTGCGAACGTCAACGACCGCACCGCCCAGGGCCATACCGCTTTAACGACCGCCATCCGTGAAGACCGCCCCGAGATGCTGAGCTACCTTCTAGCCCATGGGGCTGACCCCAATCAACGTGGGCAGGATTGGCCGGTATGCATGGCCGTGAAGTCGCCCGCCCTGCTCCAGCTACTACTTCCAGAGGTCACCAACCTATCCGCCCACAAGGGCGTCATGGAAATGGCGGTGCTGGCTAATCAGCTGGAGAGCATCAAGCTGCTACTAGCTGCTGGCGCGAGTGTTGAATATAAGAACGGTGGCGTTTTCTCGCCGCTGACCACGGCATTACGGGAGCGCCATGTCGACATTGTGCATTTCCTGCTGGAAGAAGGAGGTGCTGATCCTAATGCTCCCGGCGAACACCTGCCTCTTGTCAAAGCAATCCGCCGTTGCCCTAACGGCGACTTTTCGATGATTGAACTCCTGCTCAAGCAGGGTGCCGACCCCAATAAGACCTACCGGGACTGGAATGCGATTATGCAGGCCATTGAGTACCGGGACTTCCCGCTGTTGCGCCTGTTGGTCGAGAGAGGCGGCGGAGCCGACCTCACGGTGCTTGATGAGAGCGGCCAGACGGTCTTGGAGATGGCAGATGCCTCCGGCTGGTCCGAGGCCACTCAGTACCTCCTTGACCATGCGCGCCCTTGAATTTTCCCTCTTTTGAAGTATTATATCCCATGTACCAACAACGCTGCCACGTTTGACTAGACGTCTTTTTCTTATGTCATACCCAATATGTTTGTATAGTTTTCGTTTGCGCGGACTTCTGTTCTGTTTCTTTTTCATGTCAATCCCCTGAGATCCCCTTAGTGTAATACTAATTTATGACACAATTCCAAGTATTCGCATCTACTGTATGTTAGTGACTGTCTACCACATGTTCCGCCCTTGCGCTGCGTATCAATCCGTGATAACCATTAGAAGGCATGTAAGGTAGTGAGACGAGGAAGTGTACCTGGGTTGGTTTTCTGACCTCCCAGACTACCGCGTTCTTGAACCAGATGTTCAACTCGTGCAACGGAGCAATAATCCAATTGCCCCATCGATAAGATGACATGGCTGAGCTTTGGTTCAACCCCGACTACCTCTGGAGCCACAGTTGAGCATGGTTTTCCTCCCTTGTGGGCTGGCGGTCGACCGGATGGAGACTGGATCAACGGGCGGCGGCAGACGAATGGGAGGCCCAGCCGGAGTCCGGCCCAGTCGAGTTAGTGCAGGCCGCAGCTCCCCACTTAGTACCTGGGCTAGCCTCATTCCAGGAGGCGGTAGGTACTGTTGATTTTTTCTGCCAGCCTCCAGTTTTTTTTTTTTTTTCTCGGTCGCCTTATCAGAGCTGGTCCCCAGCAGCAAATTTTCTTCTTCCTTCATTTCTGTCCTACTTTCCCCTTCACCTCTCCTCCATCACTTTCATCCCCCTTTCTCACTTGGTTGTATTCAACTAAGTATCTCTTATTATATCTTGCACGTTGCACTTCAACAGACATCCTGTGGGCTTTTTACCTTGAGGGCTGTGGGCTGTAGCATACTACTATTCTGTGGGATCTGTGGGATACTCTCGTGGGTTTCATATCATAGACGGTAGCATATTTCCCTGTCGTCTCGTGTGGGCTTGAACACTGTCGTTGTGGGTTACCTGTGGGTATTCGTCTATTCTCATTACAAATCGGGTGATTGTGGGATTATAAGATCTGCCGCACATTCCAAGCTTTTCTTTGTACCAACTACTTAGTTTGCACTTTACTTGGTTGGTCCTCCCTTCCCTTCCTGATACCTTCTTGCCTTGGTCGTTCGGTTGACTAACATTTCATCCTCCATCAGAACAAAATGTCGAAGACCAAGTCCGTTTCCAAGAAGGGCTCTGAGAAGCCGGTTGACAAGGCCCTGAGCAAGGTCAAGGATGCCGGTGTGACCAAGGCTTCCCAGTCCCCCAAGGCCAAGAGCAAGCAGATTGCTCGTGACGTCGCCTCCAAGGACAAGAAGGACAAGAAGAAGAAGGCTCCTACCCCTAGCTCGTCCGAGTCCGAGTCCGACAGCGATGAGGAGATGGACTCTGACTCCAGCTCCAGCAGCGAGAGCGAGGAAGAGAAGCCCGCCAAGAAGGCCGAGAAGAAGAGCAAGAAGGAGGAGTCCTCTTCCGAGTCTGAGTCTGAGTCCGAGTCCGGCTCGGACAGCGATGAGGAGATGAACGATGCTTCCAGCAGCAGCGAGAGCGAGAGCGAGGAGGAGAAGCCTGCCAAGAAGACCAAGGCTGAGCCCAAGAAGGCCGCTAAGAAGGAGGAGTCCAGCGACTCCGAGTCTTCTGAGTCCGAGTCCGAGTCTGAGGAGGAGAAGCCCGCTAAGGAGACCAAGAAGGCCGAGACCTCTTCCGACTCTGAGTCCGAGTCTGACTCCGAGTCTGAGGAGGAGGCCCCCAAGAAGGCTGCCAAGGAGTCCAGCGAGAGCTCTGACTCCGACTCTGACTCTGAGAGCGAGGAGGAGACCAAGGAGAAGAAGGCTGAGAAGGTATGTTTGACTATCATCGATGAATGACCTGATGCTAATCGTCCTAGGAATCTTCCGACTCTGACTCTTCTGACTCCGACTCCGACTCTGACTCTGACTCTGAGGAGAGCGAGGAGCCCAAGAACTCCAAGAAGCGTAAGGCTGAGGATGAGTCTTCCGCCACCCCCAAGAAGTCCAAGACTGAGGAGCCCGCTGCCGGTGCTTCCGCCAACCTCTTTGTCGGCAACCTGTCCTGGAACGTCGATGAGGCCTGGCTCACCCAGGAGTTCGAGAGCTTCGGTGAGCTCACTGGTGTGCGCATCATGACCGAGCGTGACACTGGCCGCTCTCGCGGGTGAGTTTTGTCTGCCAACATGATCGTTGATCTATACTAACCTCTCCAGATTCGGTTATGTTGAGTTCGCCAACGCCGTCGATGCCGCCAAGGCCTTCGAGGGTAAGAAGGACACCGAGATTGACGGCCGTACCATCAACCTCGACTACGCTACTGGCCGCCCCGCCAACCGTGACCAGCAGGGTGGTGGCTTCAAGGACCGTGCCAACAACCGTGCCCGTTCTTTCGGTGACCAGGCCAGCCCCGAGAGCGACACCCTCTTCGTCGGCAACATTGCCTTCGGTGCCAACGAGGACTCTCTCCACGAGCTGTTCGGTGAGAAGGGAAGCATTCTCGGCATCCGTCTGCCCACCGACCCCGAGTCGGGCCGCCCCAAGGGTTTCGGCTACGTCCAGTACTCGTCCGTTGACGAGGCCCGTGCTGCCTTCAACGAGCTCAACGGCGCTGAGCTGGCTGGCCGCCCCGTCCGCCTGGACTTCAGCACTCCCCGTGCCAACAACGGCGGTGGTGACCGTGGTGGCCGCGGCCGTGGTGGCTTCGGCGGTCGTGGACGCGGTGGTGACCGTGGTGGCCGTGGCCGTGGTGGCTTCGGTGGCCGCGGTGGCGGTGCCCCCAACAAGGCGCGTGGTGGTATCCCCGAGTACAAGGGCACCAAGGTGACCTTCTAAGCGGGCGGCGTGTAAGATTAGACAGTTGCTTTTATGACACGTTTTGGGCATGGGTTTTTTTGGATTGGGGTTGTGTTATTATTAACTGTTTCCGGTACCCCAAAAGTTCTTTGCATTATCTAGGTAGCACCAATTAATGAATGGCTATGACCAGAGTGAGATTCTTTCGTGCAGCAGGTTGGATGGGGGGGGGTTCTTTGTTGGTGCTCGTGGCACGGATCGGCCTGATCTGCTGCGGGTGCAGACTGCCGGCCTATCAGCGGCAGCATCCGGCGGGAACAAGTCACCTGGCGGATCATGGACCAGCCCTCGTGCTCCCCCTTCCTTTCGTCGACCCCAGTCGCCCTCTTCATCATAATCCCTCCTGCTGCTCTTCTGGATTCTCCTGTTCGATTCAAGCCGAGCAACACTTGTTCTTCCGTTGACGGTGGGGATCCTGGTGGAACTTCTTGCCCCTCCAGGCCTCTGTAACTCTGCTTGCCCCCCCGGCCTGATAAGATAATCAGCAGCGCAGCCGTATACAAACCCCGCCCTTCTGCTGGCTGACCGCTCTGCGCCTCGCTGGACGGTCCGCCTGGCATCCCCGTGGCCTGAGCATTGACTGACTCGCCTGGCTGCTCTGCTTTTCTATTTCTCCTCCTCTCTTCCTCGTCTCCCTCGCCTCCTCTCCTGTTCCTCTCTCCATCCATCATGCAACCCAACCACTATGACCTTCTGGGTCAGGTGCAAGACGACCCTCGAGCGGTCGGGCGACTGACGCGAGACGCCCATCAGCCGCCGCGCGATCTTCCCACGCTTCAGCAGTCCCGGTCGCCTGCTGCTGCTGCGCCCACGAGATCCGAAGGTGCGTCATCCTGGTTTCTCCAGATATCTGCCCTACGCCTGCAGTTCGATCCGATCTGCATGCACTCCCGTTCCCCTTGAACTCACCGCTGAGATCACCCATCACCATGTACTCACTACGTTATTATATAGATTCCTGGATCGAGGTCTCCTCCCAGCCCTCGTCCTCCTCCCTGTCCTCCGCCGGTACCAACGACGACATTATAACCACGGGCCTCCGCGTTCAGCAGAACGAAGCCGACATGTACCATCGTAGCCGACGCCGCCGGCTGCAACGGTTGGCTGCCGTCACGACCGCCCAGGTCGACTACTCGTCCCGCGAACCAAGCAGTAGTCAGGATGAATACGAGGAGAGTGAAAGCGAATCGGACCACATCCTCAGTAGTTCGAACGAGGACATGGTCCGTCGACCCTTGGGCCACCCTTTCGTACCGGGACCGGGTCCATCCTCTTCTCCCTCAGACGATGCATCGAGCGACGACGATGACGACAACTCGACTGCGTTAGGAATGCGCAGGAACTCGGCCCCCTTTGTCCCCCAGCCCAACGTCTTCTCCCATCCGCCGGCATCCCAGAACCCCTCGTGGACCAGACCAACTGATAGACACCGTCCTCAGCCTAGTGAGGTGTCCAACTCCAGCCGTCGGACGGCGATCCGACACAACTCGCAGGCGAGCATCCGCTCCGCTCGGCGACCTTCCCAGCAACACAGTCCTTTCAACATGATCTCACCGTCGCACCATGCCGATCACGATGCCGCGCTGCGTGCCAGTCTGTCCACTTTGCTCTCCTGCGCCGCTGCGGCTCGAGGTCTGCCCAAGTCCGATCCTCCTCCGACGCAGCCTAGTCCATCCCGAGGCCACCCCGCATCCTTCCGACTGGTATCGGAGTCGGTTGCGATGGGCGAGGAAGCCAGCGAGGAAGCCATAGGGACGGTGGAAACGAACCCCACCCGGGCCCCGCGGCTGGGACCCACTCCGCCAGCATACTCGCCGCGCCCCGGCCCCTCGGCCCCTCGAGCCAAGCGCGGTCACTCGTCCGCGAAGAAGAGCCGTCGCTCCAGCGTCTCAGATGCCACCACCAGTCCGACCGTCATGACATGGGTGATCAGTGCCGGAGTGGTCGTCTTATTCTCTGCCATCAGCTTCTCCGCCGGATACGTGCTGGGCCGCGAAGTCGGCCGCCTCGAGGCCAGCGGTGCGGGCATCGGATCCGTGATGGGCGACAGCGGCATCCCCGGCAGAGCCACGACAGGATGCGGTCAAGAAGCGGTCCAGGGCGGACTGAAACGGCTTCGCTGGGGATCGGCGCCCTCGGGATCGGGCATCATTGCATGACGGACATCTACTTGCATGTAGTAGTAGTTAACATGTGCTGCTGACAATAATGGTGAGACGGGATATAGGTCTGTCAGTGAGCGGTACATTTCTTTCGTGCATTTCCTATGTCTCCTCTCTTGCAGACGGATTGCATATATAGCCAGCTTTCCGTCTGGTCGGAAATCCTGGATCATTTGTGGAGCCCTGGATGTGACGTGGGGAAAAGTAGGTAGCCTCGGGGATATTTATTTTGATCGGGAATGGGCGTTTGGTTTTGGTGTTATACCCCCTTGGTAGCTAGCAATGATATTTGTATTACGTATACCTCTACTAAGCCAAGTAGTCTAGCCATTTTACATCTACCCTTAGCCAACCAACAACCCTCCCTCCCTCCCTCCCCAAACAACAACATCCTGGGCCCAGACAACGGTGACCACCTGACTCATATATATACACATGAAGTATGTACACACTAGACTAGACCAGACCAGATCAGATTAGGTCGGTAGTATACCTTGATGAACTGGATTTCTATCAGACCAATCCAATGCTGAAAGTAGGGATTTGGGGTCAGATACTATATAAGTAGGATAGAGTAAAGTAAAGTAAAATAAAGTAAAATAAAACAAAGCAATCGAATACATCGAGAAACCAACATGAAGTAGCCTGAACCAAGTACCAGACGACACAAAGAGAGTAAGTAAGTGGTTACAAATCGGATGGTTTGGTTTGTTTTGTGAGGTTGAGGGTTTGAGAATTAGTTTTAGTACTACTATATACATCAGAAAGTACTAGTATTGATAGGTATGGACTGTGATAGGTAGGTAGGTAGATAGATAGATAATCACATCATGATTACTTTCAGATATGAATGATGATAGTAGTTGCCTTATACTCATATGCATATCCTTTTTAGAGAGCCTCTGTTTGTTTTAAGTTACTGATAGATTTAGTACCTAGGCCATGGATTTCGATCTGTTCTGTAATGATATTTTATCAGCGTCTGGATATTTTCTATTTCTCTGTGTGGGATTTAGTATTTATATATGAAAGAGACTTGGTTGAGAATCTAGTATATATATATACTAATAGTATCGACTTCTGCATAAGATCGGGCCACAGTTTTAATGAGTATGATGTTATTGGTTCACGTACAACATACTTAGTAATCGGAGTAGGGTTTTCAGATTAGTGTATTCGGGATATATCTATAAGTATACATGTATAGTTCTGAGATGAGACAGGAAGATACTAGTGAGGGGAATAAGGGGAAGTTGAAGGATAGTACTAGATCTTAAAAGCCGGATCTATATGTGACTCGAAATGGGTATCAGAGTTTTAAGAAAATTGGTTAGTTACTTGCTAGCCAAGTTAGATTGATCTTTCTATTGTGAAATTTATATTTCTAGAGTACTAGTAGTTCCATTTCATTGTTGAGTCAAAATACACGAGATACTACCAGATTACCGTCCCCTAAACACAATTATGGCATCATTGCTGCATGGACATCCTCATCGAGCTGCAGGGTAATGAGCTCGCAGCGGCGGAAAATCTCCACTGCTTCGTGTAGAATCTCTCCCGCTCAGTCTCGGTCAAGAGTTTGTCCGCCATGTTCACCCGGGTTCGGAAGCTGGTCTTGATAGCTTCGTCCGTGTCCACATGCCAAAACGAAAGGGGGGCTGGAAAGGCCGCCGGATTCATGGTTTTTGCCGACAGCCCCCAGAATTCAGGACCGGCCTTCAGTAGCTGCATTCGAATAAAACGTCCTCCATTGAACAAGGCTTGATACATGACCCATATGTATGCCACGAGGAGATGTGGCCTCGCTGAAAGATCCTCTTCAATATATTGGCGGACCTCGGTTCCGGCATTTTCTTCTCCGGTAACGAGGCCGGCAATGTGGGGGTCCAGAGACTGGAGGGCAAGCAAGTCGGCCTCGAAACGCTTGGTCCGTAGAAGTTCGGGAAGATATATCAAGCGCAAGACAGCCTGTATCCGGTCCTTGTCACTGGCGTAGGAGTCCAGCGTGTCGCTGGGACCTTCTATCCAGTGGAGAGGGTCTCCAATCTCGGCGAGCCAGACCTTCTCTAAGCCTAGGTAAATCTCGGCGTAGCGCGACAGTCCTAGTGCATATAATAGAGGGGTTTTGGCTTCAGGTGGGAGGCAGAGAGGGATGCGGGCGGTATTAAGTCGATTGACCTTTCCATGTGGTTCTCTGTGATGCAGACATGGGTTAGTCATTCCATCAGGAAAGCGGAAACCTGGGCTCTCACTTGATCGCCTCCTTGATCCGGGAGGGTAGGTCGATGTGGGTCATCTTAACGGTAGATTGTACGATTGACAGATTGTCTCTGACTGTGGGCTGCTGCGGTGAAATCAACAGGAGCAGGGACAAGATGGAATGATGAGCTTCATGTCAGCCTGGGCATCCTGGGGGCGGAGAGTAAGTAGATATATAACTGATGCCGGCTAATGGTGGGCACGTAGGAGTCCTCTCAACGTACCCCGTCCAACGGTGGCGAGAAACATGGATGCCACTAACTTCCGGGGTCATCAGGGCGCTCGGCAACAATGGACCGTGTATAAGGACTTGTGTCGCTTTCCAGAGTGGGTACTCCGTGCTTCCTGGTTGATTGATTAGCGCCTGGCTCTGCAGGTATGGATTCTTCAGGAAATGCTCATCTGCGGACATGAATGGTCCCTAATGGTCTCTGCAGGGCTTATCAGACGGGCCGGCCTGGCAAGTAGACATCCATGAACGAGTGAGGGGTGATGCAGTCACCACCATGCATTAGTGGATTGAGATTGATGAGAGTTTTGCGTACATTCTGGTCCTTTCACATCGTGAATCTGACGCAGGTGGGATCAGGAGCGGAATCAACGCCGTCTTTTCTCAGCCCCTCGTCAACGTTGACCAGTTTCGACTGGACGTAAAATCCATTTGCATCTTCCCTACCGAGCTTTGGATCGTGGATGTGGTGGTAATTGCGCTATAAGCATACCGACGCTTTGCAACTCCGTGTGATAGAAGTTACCCTAAGCGTTAGCACGCTGATCGGACATTATCTTTGGTTAACGGATCCTGGAGCCGGGCTCACACGGTGGCTTTTCCAGCGGGTGGGCGGCGATTCTCGGCTCGGGCCAGAAGGATAGATAGAGGTGGACCAGTCCTTCTACCAGATCCATCAGCTGAGCTGGAGGCTGCCTGGTTTGAAACAGTAATATAAATCAACTCCCAAGGTCGTATGATTTAATGAGTCTTCGCCACTGCAGAATACGGATTCTACAGGATCTCTCTTTTCTCTTGTATTAAGCTACTCTCTGAGTATAATATCATTACTATCTAATTCTATAGCAACTATACTAGACGCGTGTACGTACTACTCAGCTCTATTTTTCTGAGATAAAGAAATTCTAGCAAGAAAAATACATGAACGAGTGACAATAGTGAAAGATACTATACTAACCCCATTTACTCTCCTAAGATCCGCACCTGATGTTGCAACCTCCCGCAGGTATACCCGGACTCAAGAGCTGTAGTTCAATCAGCAACCCTGTAGGTACACCCCATGTTGAGGCATGACAGAAACCACTCCGGGTCTGTGGCGAATTGACTAGCCTCGGACCAATGGCCGCACCGACCTGGTGGTGGCACCCCACCGACCCGCCGGACTGCATCTAAGGATTCACGCTGGCGCAAACGCTAATAATCTAGGTATCAGGGATCTGGTAGTATGTCCCCCTCTGGTGTTTAGGCCCATCTGCTATGCTTCCGGCTACCCGCCAATCAAAACACAGGATTTGTCCTCGGTCGAAGTGGCATCAGCAGGCAGCCAACAGCCAATGCGATGATGTCTCTCGGCGTTGTCTCAATTTGCCGATGTGCAGGCCTGGAGGTTTTATGTCCGTCCGTACCTAGTGCGAGCTATACGGCCCTGATTGGAGGGGATAATCATGACCGGATGATCCGAGAGATTAGGAATCGCGATCCCCAGGAGAATGTGGCTTGCATCGGCTGTATTGGATACGGTACTGCCTTCTCTTCCTTTTTTTTTTTTACTTATAGAACTGAAAGGAAAGTGTACCTATCACTTAAACTTCCCTCACGATATAAGTTAGGCTATATATAGCCAAGGAAGTCATGCTCTTAGTAGTACTTAGCCGGGACCTGTGAAGCTGCCACTAATAGTCATATTGCTAGTATCATGAACCCACGAAAAACATGGACGAGTGCGTACGCGCTTCTAGTATAGTTCCTATAGAATCTGGTAATGATCTTACCCTCATAGAGTAGCCCAAGAAAAAAGAGAGATAATGTGTGATCAGCATTCTGCAGTGGCGAAGTCTCATATAGTCAGACAGTCTCCAGCTAGGCTGACGGATTATTATTCCGCTTGCCTGAGATAGGAATCTTGCCTAGATGCAAGGCCCCGGCTAAAACCTGGCTTCGCATTGCCACAACCCACCTAACCTACACTATACCTTCATGTAGAAGGTCAAGTATTGCTTATGCTTGTAACTACTCCCTGCACGTTGAAAGCCAGCAACACACTTGGATTCAGCACACCTAGCATTTTGGAATCAAGATAATCTATTGGAGCACCTACGCCCTGGTAGCTAGCGTTTCGACATTCCAACTAGCCCGCTGCAACCCCGGAAATGGCATACAATCCAAGTGCTTGCTCGATAGGTGGGTAGCATCTTTACCCCTCAACCGCTAGTGGGTTGCATTCCGCTTTGTTCTTGCCGGTGGCTAAGCAGGGAGCCCGTCTGCATTCATTGGCCAACAGTTGGAAATTCGCGGACCTTACCAAGAGAAGGTCTGCGCCACGATTCCGCCCTATTCAAGGGATCAGAGTGGCATAGTGAGTTCCGTAACTTTCCTTGTGCGTCAACGCAGGAGGGACACGCATGATCCTAGCAGGTGCTTCTGACTGCATCGGCGCATCTACCTCCGTGGTACAAGCTAAAGGCGACCAACTGACTAAATGATGCCTAAGTGAGGCGGGAGGGGCGTCCTGGATGTTCCAACTAGAGGCTAGAATAAGTGGGTCTTTTGTGTAGATGTACGGGGCTGAGATGTGGCTTGCATTGCTAGCTGTTCGTAGGATTCTGAGTTGACCAGTTGTTGAGGGTAAGCTGTACCATGGCCGGTGTTGTCGATTTTAGTATGTATTCATTGCGTATTGCATATGGTCAGGAAGAGTGAGTCGCTTAAGGCGACCCGGATCGTTCAGATCGGATGGATAGAATTGGATTCAATTGGACCGTTGTTGAAACCGCACTTGTTCCGTGGCCATCTTCATCTCGCCTTATAGCGGCTGGTCTCTCCTATGATAGAGAATGCATCTGAATAGCGTCCAGTTGTCCTTCGTCCAACCATCTCTACTATTGGTGACTTGAATTCTGCTCCGAGGACTTGTCATATCTTCCTGGTATAGGATGGGATCGTCCATTAGCTTTGTGGCTCACATGTAGACCGATTGATAAAACGGGCTTTGATACTCACGAAGCCTCTAGAGATTACCTTGATCACCTGTCACAGCACATGACAGGTGATCCGGTCTTGCGACGGTGATTAGAAATATGGACGTGGTTCCAGTTCCATTCCGGAGGGGCCGTCGCCAATCTTGCTTAGATGGGATGGCTTCGTCCATTTGTAGCTGGTTGGAGTGCTTGACTTGTAGGTTGAGGAACAGGCTTTCTTGAACCCCCAAGGCCACCAGGCTGACGAAGGCAAAGAAAAGACGCAGGCTATGACAGGAGATCCCGCCTGCTAACATGATTAGGAATGTCCCTGCTTTGACGACCCAATGCCTCTCGAATCAAGAGTACCAGGGGAGTGAGTCCCATATGAGCTCAAGGTTGGGCCCGACATATGATACTTTCTGATACGCATCCTCCTCAAAGCCCGCTCACTGGATGGCCACTACCGTTTGAGTCTGAGTGTCCTCCGACCAGCCCACAGGCAACGTGAACCAGTGTTCTATGATCTGCCGTTGATGGCTCCTCCGGACCTCGATAGCCATTTAGTCAGATGGCCTGGAGAGTATATGACAATTGGTTTTCCATCACTTGGATTGAATGGTGAATATGGATGAATCTGGGTGCTTTGTTGTTGTGGTCATCATCTCCAACCTCGCATAAAGCCATGCGGACATGAATAGCGATCTTCGACACGGGGTTGTCTCGCGTATCTTCGAGATCTTTGAGATGGTCTCAAATCAAATGTCTCATCCTTGAGAGGAGATCATCACAAGCTTTGCACATGGCGTTATGCAGTTTCACGGGGGCAAGTGTGCTTCATGGTCTCACAACGTACACCACTTATGAAGGTGCACGAGCATGCAAAGACTAGGGCACGCGCATTACCTGAACGCTCAGCGGATTTGGAGAGGCCATTTGATGGGTCTGTATCAACTGTGTCCTCCGATACATTATGTGCGTGAGGGCCTGATTGCTCTATCCAGAGATCTCTTAATTAGTCGGCTAGTTCGTTCGTTTCGATGGTCAGCTCATCTACTGTCAAGACTTTGCTAACGTCTAGAGTGTGCTGATGATGTTCTCGTTTCTGGCAGTCATCGTATAGCTCCAGGTGTTTGACAATATCAACAGGTGCTTCACAGCACCCTAAGCCCAGGATTGAAATGGCTTTTGCTCCAGGTTAAAGGGTCAGTCGCGTTCTGAATCTCACTTAAATCCAGCCGACTGCTCTGATGTATTGAGTCATCCGGAAATTACATCCGTTGTCTTCCATGGAAGTCTAGACGTTCGATAGATGAGTGCTCTTATTTGTTTCGCAGAACTGGCCAAATGTAGTTATGGGATTCCTGCTCAAATGCGACCTGGGAATGATGTGGTGCCGATAGATGCATAACACATAACCGTTGTATCCGGTTGTGGAGTCGGTCGATTCTACCCTGGTGGTAATCCATAGTTTGTATAGGATCGACCGAGACGAAGAATAATACATTAATCAGAACCCGGAAGGTATATGTTGTAGACCTGAGAATCGGGACTACCCCGAGGCCAAGGTCTTCTATATAGGAGCGTCAGTGTCCCTCCCATCGGTTGCCAGATGGAGACAATCTATCTCCTGGGATGATCGAGGGCTGTTTGTGTTCAAGCTCGACTGAGCCGGTCATTTCGATAAATTGTCTTGGCAACCGGGCTCTGAATTGGCCCAACTTGGAATTTGCGACGAACTGATGACGTGAAACTGACGGCCATTCCAGTTCCTCAGGGTGGTAGGCCTGTTTCTGAATTGAGGGCTACGTCGACGCTTGCGAGCGAGCTTGTTGCTTCGTATGGCATCATGACCGTAGAACTGATTTGTTTTCGGTGGTGTTGGGGACTGTATGCAGGCCACGCTCGTTCTTCGTCTAAATTCCGTGTGTGTGCTTTGTACTTCGTCTCAGAATTGACAGCTTCCCCTTAGGTACGGTGTATTTTCTTAAGCCCTGAAATAGTTAGTCGAACGATCTAGGAGATAAGATGCTCGGTCACTACTTACCGACGCCTTTAGTTTAATCAATCTCCAGGTGAAACACCTTTTTGCAATGGAGTCAATGACTACCTCCATCGGTCCAAGCTGCTTGGTGCCCTGACTTCTTCCAAAGATTATTCTTGAAGATTAATATGGTCCATCCACCTAGGAAAAATCCGTATTGATCTTATCACCGTGCACTGGTGAACAGCCATCCTTCATAGCCCCTGATATGGACTTTGTATGCAAAAATCATCATATTCCCAATCCAAACTCCGAGCTTAAAATACGAGCTCCATCACTGAAGCCACGCTTCCAGTAAAATATGAACTTGAGCTCATAAACCGGCCGGTTAGGAGACCCGCGATTCGCTCCTTCGTCCTTCGATTATCTTCCAAGCGGAGTCCATGCGGAAGGTTAAAGATGCTTGCTTCAGGCCCACATAATCCATAGACGTGTATCTTCCTGTCCCTGGAATGGATGCAAACAATAAGCATCCAGAGGTTAATGTCTATGGCTGGCAAGTTCGGAAAGTAGTGTCTCCAATTCATATTCTTGATTGCCATCACTCAAGTAATTCGTCGACTATGGCTCAACCCGCAAATAAGGCCTCTCCCTTGGAATTGAGCGTGATAAATTTCCCCTGTGCCGATTTTTAGTCTCCCGCGTTGCTTGGGCCATGTGTACGATAGCAGCTTGTTGTGACGACGGTTTGGCTGAGTACGAGTTCGCCTGGGGATAACGACATGCAGACTTGCGCGAACTAGCTCGACATGACATATATGGTTTTATATAAATCTTCTGAGCCTTTTGGCCTGTAGGCCCAATTTTTCTCACTGGCCACGCATCATGAGATCCGGTGAGACCCTGGCTTGGACTTCGACTTATGCGTGATGAAAATAGGGCGCGAGAGACGTAGGTGCAAATATCAGGTTCATAAGTTGTTTGAGGCTCGAGATTAATCCGCTGGCGAGATGAATGTCGGTAGTTGATTTATGGCAAGGTAGTCAGGTCCGGAGGCCAAGCTGACTGCGTTGAGAACGGTACGTGCGAGTTCGAAAGCTCCTCCATTCCCTTCGATCGGATGTTTCGGCTTATCACGTCTAATCATCCCGTCTTCGATGTCGGGGGCTCTTTCTTCTTGACGTTGTTTGATGAGGTTGCGGAATTCTTGCACGGAGTTGGACATGGTGTATGAAATTATGATAAGGATAAGATACAGATAGGATTAAAGGTGTATGTTGGAAGTATGTAATGAATGGTAAGATGTGTGGAACGGTATGCGCTGTCAAAGATTCTATGAAGATGATGGACTTCAACAGTTGATGTAGAATGCGGCGGCGGGGGTCTCTTGTCGTGAGTCCAAGATATTTCTTAAATCCGCTGCCTCGCATGGCTTTTGGGCCAGGTCTTTAGAGTAGCTATTCCCCGGCCGTGTGTTGCTTGGTTCTCTCCATCAGACGAGCTTCATAGAACTGGTTCGCCCCTTTGGACCGTCGTGTCCGGAGAGAAATGCCTCTTCGCAGGCATGGATGGGTAGCGGTTTTACGAATAATATGAAGACCATTCGCACACTCGGCACCATACACTGTTTGTTCTTCTGTCGAGCGCGCTAGTGAAAGTGTTGGTATTTGCTTTCTGCATCGAAGCGCTGTTCTGTTGTCAAATAGTGACAAGACAGCCATCATATGTATGTCTGTTTTGTGGAACGTAGCGATTCGAGGAGATCAGTCAATGACCTCTTCGCTACATATCTGCAATGAAGAGACGAGAACTAAGTGAGATGTGTGAAATGCCTGTTTCTTAAAGCTGTGATGATGACTAGCTGTAAGAGGACGGTGTTGTTCGAATGTCTTCTCGGATGCCCCGTGGGTATGAGGATGCTAGTTCGGCCTCCCATACCCCGGTTAGTTTGGTGGATGGTTCAATCCCCAAAGATCTCATTCCGAAAGTTGCTGGAATGCTGTAGTCATGCTCGAGGGCACCGAGCAGCGATGTTGTAGTTAAAGACACACCGTTCAATGACCTAACGACACATGGTGAAACCCTATCTCCATGGTTGAAGCCATGAGTAACCGAGGTCATGGGTTGAGAATCTGCTCGGGTCAGCGGGTGCAGCACACAATAGAAAATGGCCGACTGACCACAATGCCCAATCTGAAATGACCCTGGTTGGAGTTGTCCAATGCTGGGGCATAGATCGTTCGAGGTGGTTGTGATACGTCAACACAGAACTGGTAGTCTTCCCATAGGCAAGGATGGACACACTGGAGACCGCTCGGGTGCTCCCTCGTACATCACAGCACACTGTGGCTATGACGAGATCAACTGATGGTCCACTCTGATTAATGGATGCGCCTGGAACCCCACCCCACTTTCTCTGGCCGACGATATGTCATTAGTATCGATAGTTTTTAAAGATACACTCAGTCTGATCCGAAAGGTATGCTTGTAACAGGAAGGATAGGAAGAACGTACGTACATTCTTTCACGTGCCGAAGTGGAGGGTTTCCGTGTGATTGTTAAAAGGCCGCAATATTCGGCTGCCATGCAATGAGAGGTAAAGTTTGCGTATTATACTTGACTGTCCCGGCTGCCATACAGTGCCTACGCTGAGTTGTCAGCACCATCCGGTTACGGAGCAGAGCAAAGAGACCTAATCTGGCCCTTAGAGGATAGTAAACGTATCCCGATGCTTGGATAGATGGAACAATAATTTGTGTTACCCGGTCGGATAGACTTCGCAGGTGACTAGATACCTCACGACTCAGATCTGTGTTCGTCATGGCCATTTCGTAGGATGCCGAGACGGTATGACATGAGGTTCATCGAGACAGTGATGACGATGAGAAGCTTGCTGGTTTTGCATCGTAGTTGCTGCAGATGGCATAGCCAAAGCCAGTAAATGTAGAAAAAGAGTGATATCAATCGCGAGGGAGGACTATACTGGCCAGCCTGAGTAGAAGAGGGTGTGGAACCAGGAAACATAGGAAATATCTACATTGCCTGAGCTGTGGCCGGCAAGGTTA
Organism: Aspergillus carbonarius ITEM 5010; assembly: GCA_001990825.1. Lineage (NCBI taxonomy): Eukaryota > Fungi > Ascomycota > Eurotiomycetes > Eurotiales > Aspergillaceae > Aspergillus > Aspergillus carbonarius. Next base: position 3,015,518 of record KV907494.1, read on the forward strand.
TACTAGAGAAGAGAGATGAGTACATAATAAAGACAGGGAAGATATATATATATATATAACTTATCCTTGATAGATGGATATGACTAGACATGTAGGAAGAGGTATAGATGAGAGATGAGATGTGCAAGATGGAAGGAGAAGAAGGGCGTGGAGCCTGCTTTTATAGCAGACTTTTCACAAGGATTTGTGACTTGGTGATACTTGAAGAGACACTTCTGGCCAATGTTACACGAATATGGCCTGACTGAGGGACGGTGACACCGTTAGGTGGCAAGGAGTGATTGGTGTAGCGCTGCGGCCAATGGCGAAGAGATTCAGGCATCGGGTTATGAAGAGCATCAAACGGTCATCACCCTCACATTTCGATTGATCGGATTGGACGGCGACGTTGCTAAGAATTATGTGCAATTATACACCAGACTTATCTATCTTTGAACATGATATGATTGATAAATTACTCATCACAGTACACCGCCTGGCCATACTTTTCCATTCCACGCGCCATCAATCACCGCGACAAAGCAATATCATCAATTCTCATGATCATCTTCACCGTCTCCGCAGCGAGCTCGATCGCGCTGGTGCTGACCAAGAGCGGCTGCAAGATGTTCTCCTCGGTAATGTCGTCCTTCACGCCGCCGCTGCGAATGCTGACTCCGGCGTTGTGCTGACCCTGGGCGTGGCGGTGGCGCAGTTCAGTGACCACCTTGATCGAGTTCAGACCAGCGTTCTCCGCCAGCGTGGTGGGGATGACCTCCATGGCATCGGCAAATGCCTTCCAGCAGATAGCCTCGGTGCCAGTGAGCTGACGAGCGCGCATGGCAAGGGCATGGGCGATCTCAATTTCAGGAGCACCACCACCGGCGATGAGGGCGCGCTTCTTCACCAGACAACGGATGACACAGAGAGCATCGTGCAGGGAGCGCTCGGCCTCGTCCAGGATAAGGTTGTTGGCGCCACGAGCGACGATCGACACGGTCTGGTTGTTGACGGCAGCGGGGGTCTTGATGCCGGTGACCTTCACGTAACGAGCGCCGGACTGCTGAACCTCCTCGACCAGGTCTGCGGTACCCAGTTTGTCCTCGGTGAAGGAGTCAATGTTGGCAACGGGCTTGCAACCCAGACTCTTGCACAGGAACTCGACCTCATCGCGCTCGATATCCTTGATAGCCAGGATCTTGAGACGAGAAAGGAAGTGAAGGGAAAGGTCGTTGACGGCATCACGAAGGATGGACTTCTGGATGAGGAGAACATTGCACTTTGTCTTCTGGATCTTCTTGACCATGTTGAGGAGGTACTGGCGCTCTTCCTTGAGGATCTTGTCCATCTGACGGTAGTCGTTCACCACGATCTGGTTCTCCATCTGTAGCCCCACTGTTAGCATCCTATATCTGTGCCCAAGGAAACCAGAAGCGTACATCAGGCTTAGGCGGGCTGAGCTGGAACTGAATCAGACCTATCCGGGCCTTCTCGATACGGGTCGGGCCGCCGCTGCTCTTGATGACCTGCTGGTTCAACACCAAGCCATCAACCATCTCACTGTCTTCAATCGTTCCGCCGACCTTCTTCACTATACGGATATTCCTGAGGTCCACGTTTTCCGCGGTCTTGGGGTCGACGACCTTCAACACGGAATCCACCGCCATCGGACCGAGGAGGCTGGAGTGCTGGGAGACGATTTTCGAGGAAAGGGAGGTGGAGGCCGCCTGAAGGAGAGTAGAGCGGTCCGTCAGGTTGATCGGGCGAGACATGTTGTGGAGGATTTCGACGGCGGCGGCGGCGGCTCTCTGGAAGGACTCCGAGATGACGGTGGGATGGATGCCCTTGGTGAGCAGGCGCTCCGCGGCACCCAGCAGGCTTCCGGCAATCACGACGACCGAGGTGGTACCATCACCGGCCTCAACATCCTGAGCCGCACTCAGATCGACCAGCATCCTAGCCGCGGGGTGCATGACGCTCATATCCCTCAACATGGTGTTTCCATCGTTGGTCTGCGGGGGTTAGCGGGGGGGGTGTAGGTGAACGGAGGAGTGGCATTCGTACGATAATGGTGTTTCCCTTGGGCGTTTGGATCTGATGCTATGTTAGCAATCGGCTCTCGAGATTAGTTGACACTCTTCCTACCATCTTGTCCATACCCCTGGGTCCCAAAGACTGCATAGTGGTTAGCCCCTCATTTGTCATATCGATATCGAAACAAGCATACGGTTCTGATGGCATCGGCGACGGCTAGTTGGCAATTAGCACCGAACCCCTGAGCACTCCCAGCATCGATACATACCTCTAGCGGCCAAGATGTTGGCCGTACGCACCGCCATGGGCTTCTCCTTGTCCTGCAGTCTATCAGAAAACGGCCCACACGTTATTTCGCTCCGCAAAATGGACGCACCTTGAAAGCATTGTTGCCGGCGGCCCCCTGGGAGGCTGTTGTCGCCATGATGAAGGTAGCTACGATAGGACACCGTAGATGGATGAAACCGGGGAGAATAGAGTAAGGTGGGTGGGCGAGGGGATCCAGAACCTGGAGGCGGCTCTTGGAATTTCTTCGGTGTTGCGTTTTGGGCGGTGTTGCTGCTGGGCTTGGCGGCCACTAGCGTCAACAGCTCGAACCGCATCAAGCTGAGCTCACCACATCACTCTTCCATCGTTCAAGCTCCATCTCCCCCCATCGCCCTGTGCTGTCTCTGCAACGCCTGTGTTATCCCTTTCTTACTCCTGACGAACCTATAACCTTTCTCTGATTCGATCCCTTCCTCCTTTTCCCCCTGCCGTCTCGCCACATCCTCTCCCATCACCATGCCTAGCGCCACGGGAGCGAACTGGGAGAAGTACAAGAAGAACTTCGCCGATGATGAAGAGCCAGAGAAGAAGATTACCCCCCTCACCGATGAGTAGGTTACCCTAGGTGCTTACGGACATGCACGATTGGATGGTTCCCCATCTGGGACGGCTAACTCGGACCAGGGACATCCAAGTACTCAAGACCTACGGCGCCGCTCCCTACGCCACGGCATTAAAGAAGCTCGAAAAGCAGATCAAGGACAGACAAGCGAGTGTAAATGAGAAGATTGGCGTCAAGGTACTAGGTTCGTCGCGTGCGTCACGGATCCGGCTGACTGGCTGCTTAGGAATCCGATACCGGTCTTGCGCCTCCACACCTTTGGGATGTTGCTGCGGATCGGCAACGCATGGCTGAGGAGCAACCGCTGCAGGTCGCTCGTTGCACAAAGATCATCCAAGACGAGAAGGACTCGGAGAAGAGCAAATATGTCATCAACGTTAAGCAGATCGCCAAGTTCGTGGTGAATCTAGGGGAGCGCGTGAGTCCTACGGATATCGAGGAAGGCATGAGAGTCGGGTATGCTCCTGCAGTTTCGTCGTGTCGCATTTACTCTAACCGATGGCAGTGTCGACCGGAATAAGTATCAGATTATGCTCCCTCTTCCTCCTAAGATCGACCCCAGCGTGACGATGATGACCGTGGAGGACAAGCCCGATGTGACGTATGGTGACGTCGGAGGATGCAAGGAACAGATCGAGAAGCTGCGAGAAGTCGTTGAGATGCCATTGCTGTCACCAGAACGTTTCGTCAACCTCGGTATCGACCCGCCGAAGGGTGCGCTGCTCTACGGACCTCCCGGTACTGGTAAGACGCTTTGTGCACGAGCCGTGGCCAACCGTACCGATGCCACATTCATCCGCGTCATTGGTAGCGAGCTGGTGCAAAAGTATGTTGGCGAGGGTGCCCGGATGGTCCGCGAGCTCTTCGAGATGGCCCGAACAAAGAAGGCGTGCATTATCTTCTTTGACGAAATCGACGCGGTCGGCGGTGCTCGTTTTGACGACGGAGCGGGTGGCGATAACGAAGTTCAGCGTACGATGCTGGAGTTGATTACGCAGCTGGATGGATTCGACGCCCGTGGTAACATCAAGGTCATGTTCGCCACCAACCGACCGTCCACCCTGGACCCTGCCCTGATGCGTCCGGGTCGTATCGATCGTAAGATCGAGTTCTCCCTTCCGGATGTTGAGGGCCGTGCCAACATTCTTCGAATCCACGCTAAGAGCATGTCGGTGGAGCGTGACATCCGCTGGGAGCTGATCTCTCGACTGTGCCCGAACGCTACAGGAGCGGAGCTCCGCAGTGTTGCGACAGAGGCGGGCATGTTTGCCATTCGGGCGCGGCGGAAGGTGGCCACGGAGAAGGACTTCTTGGCCGCGGTGGACAAGGTGATCAAGGGCAACCTGAAGTTCAACTCGACAGCGACGTACATGCAGTATAACTAGACGCGGTTGCCCGCGGGTAATTGCATGGCTGGATGGATGTATATGATCATACTTGGTGTTTCAGTTTACGATGGACCTATAATAGGATCCTTTATCAAACATGACCGTTTGGAGTAATGCTTGTCTCACGACATCGATCGTAAGTTCTAAGTGGACGCCTACTTAAGTACAGCCGCAAGGAAGCGATCCGGCCCGGCATCTTCGGATAGGTTACCCAGCCCGCGGTCACTGGCATCCAAATGTCAGATCGAGGCATATCCGGGGCCCCTCCAAAGACACCCTTAGGTGCTAGGTAAGCCGATCGACCCCAGTAACCCCCCATCAGCGCCCGTCCCCAGGCCGGCCGTGTTGCTCCGGAATTCTTCGCGCTCAGCCGGGTTAAAAGAAGACCGGCCACGTGCCTCCGCAACCGCGGCCAATGACAGGCTGCCGGCTGCCCGAGGTGATTACCACTCCGCGGGTGCTGATTGGCTCTTTCGGCCCCGGCCCTCCCCGTCGGCAAGTGAAAGGGTGATTATGTCAGCCGGTCTTCGCTCTCTTCGCCAGAACCGACGATCCAAAAGTGCAGCTCGCAAGCACCACCGGCCTTGACCTCGCCTCTCCTCTCCCCGTTCTTGTGCTGCTGGTATCCCGTTTTTACCACCTCTCCCCTCCTCTGGACTCATTAGGAAAGTGTTTCTTTCTTCTTGATCCGTCATCATGAGCTCCCTGGGCTTGCGGAGCTTAGCTCCCGCATCGAAGGTCAGTATCCGACGTCTGTCCGTGATGCCGAATTCTGGCTCGCGTTTAACCCCCTCCTTTTGACGACCCTACTGACTTGCTGTGTTGCGCAGATTTCCCGCGGTCTGGGTCAGAGACGTCTCTTCTCTTCTTCCCGCCCGGCTGGTACGCATTGGACTCGCAACCCTGCCCCTTCGCGCCTCTGCTAACTCGTCCCTCCGCTAGCCCGGATATTTGGCAACGGCCCGCTGCGCGCCAAGCAGGCTGAAGGCTTCATTGCACAGAAGTACCCCATCATTGTAAGCTGTGACTAGCTGGCTGTCGCGGGAGGGTGGCATCTAATTCAATTGCAGGACCACGAGTACGATGCCGTCGTTGTCGGTGCTGGAGGTGCCGGTCTGCGTGCCGCTTTCGGTCTGGCGGAAGCTGGCTTCAACACTGCCTGTGTTTCTAAGCTCTTCCCCACGAGATCTCACACCGTCGCCGCTCAGGGTGGTATCAACGCCGCTCTTGGCAAGTGAGTTGTCCTTGACCATTGCCAATGAATAGCGCTAATGCTTCGACTGCAGCATGCACGAGGATGACTGGAGATGGCACATGTACGACACCGTGAAGGGTTCTGACTGGCTGGGTGACCAGGATGCCATTCACTACATGACCAGGGAAGCCCCCGCCAGTGTTCGTGAGCTGGAGGGCTACGGTTGCCCCTTCTCCCGTACCGAGGACGGCCGTATCTACCAGCGTGCTTTCGGTGGTCAGTCCAAGGAGTTCGGCAAGGGTGGCCAGGCCTACCGTTGCTGCGCCGCTGCTGACCGTACCGGCCACGCCCTTCTCCACACCCTGTACGGACAGTCTCTCCGCCACAACACCAACTACTTCATCGAATACTTCGCCCTTGACCTTCTGATGGAGGATGGCGAGTGCCGCGGTATCATCGCCTACAACCAGGAGGACGGTACCCTCCACCGTTTCAAGGCCCACCACACCGTCCTGGCCACCGGTGGTTACGGACGTGCCTACTTCAGCTGCACTTCTGCCCACACCTGCACTGGTGACGGTATGGCCATGGTCGCCCGTGCCGGTCTCCCCAACCAGGATCTGGAATTCGTCCAGTTCCACCCCACTGGTATCTACGGTGCCGGTTGCCTGATCACCGAGGGCTCCCGTGGTGAGGGTGGTTACCTGCTCAACTCCGAGGGTGAGCGTTTCATGGAGCGTTACGCCCCTACCGCCAAGGATCTGGCCTCCCGTGACGTTGTGTCTCGTTCCATGACCCTGGAAATCCGTGAGGGCCGTGGTGTCGGTCCCGAGAAGGATCACATCTACCTCCAGCTGAGCCATCTGCCCGCTGAGCTCCTGCACGAGCGTCTGCCCGGTATCTCGGAGACCGCCTCCATCTTCGCCGGTGTCGACGTCACCAAGCAGCCCATCCCCGTCCTGCCCACCGTCCACTACAACATGGGTGGTATCCCCACCAAGTACACCGGTGAGGTCCTGACCCAGGATGAGAACGGCAACGACAAGATCGTCCCTGGTCTGTACGCTTGCGGTGAGGCCGCCTGTGTGTCCGTCCACGGTGCCAACCGCCTGGGTGCCAACTCCCTTCTGGATCTGGTTGTCTTCGGCCGTGCCGTCTCCCACCGTGTCCGTGACACCGCCACCCCCGGCAAGGCCCACAAGGAGCTGAGCTCCGACGCTGGTGCTCAGTCGATTGCTGACCTCGACTTTGCCCGTACCGCCGATGGTCCCAAGTCGACCAACGAGATCCGCAGCGCCATGCAGAAGGCCATGCAGTCGGATGTCAGCGTCTTCCGTACCCAGCAGAGCTTGGACGAGGGTGTTGAGAAGGTCACCGCCATCGATGGCCTGTACGACCAGGTCGGTACCAAGGACCGCAGCATGATCTGGAACTCGGATCTTGTTGAGACCCTGGAGCTTCGTAACCTGTTGACCTGCGCGTATGTACCCCCTGCGAGTAACCTGATGTTGATATTGGATGTTGGCTAACCACCGTAGTTCCCAAACCGCCATTGCCGCCGCCAACCGCAAGGAGTCCCGTGGTGCCCACGCCCGTGAGGACTACCCCGAGCGTGACGACGAGAACTGGATGAAGCACACCCTCACCTGGCAGAAGAAGCCCCACGGCAAGGTCGACCTGGGCTACCGTGCCGTTGAGCACAACACCCTGGACGAGACCGAGTGCAAGTCGGTGCCGCCCTTCAAGCGTGTCTACTAGACGCGCTGCATGGTGAGGTGAAGAAAGGAGCGTGACGAAAATTCGACCGTGTTTATTTGTGTGTTCATATGTGTATATCCAGGTTTCTTTCCAGGCGATGAGTTTGGTGTACTCACGTGTATTTCTTTATAGCCGTTTACTACATCCCATACAATGGAGTTTTTTGTGTTGTGACCATAGCTTACCTGGTGTTCTGCATGGAATGGTGCCGGCGAGTCTTTGAACTCGGGCCGGGCACAAAGAACGTAACGTCCCAACGGGGGGGTTGATACTCTGATGGATTCCCGTTGACCATAGGGATCTGCAGGTTTTCCAACAATAGGTAGAATGTGATACTACCGGTGCGACGTGTGGAAACACAGACGACTCATCGCCCGGGGTGGGCTATAAAGCCCGACACATCGGATTCGCCACATGGGAGGATCTGGGGTGCTTGTTTGGAACGCTTGACTGTTAGGGCTTCTGAGATTCCCATTGCGGGATGACGGACAAAGAACCCGCCTGGTGGCTTCGCTCACAGATGGGTGATGGTCACTGAGGGAGGTTGCCGTTCTCCGTTGAAAAGACGACATCTCTCGCTCGCTTATGACTGACACTCGTTAAACACACTCGTTATATTCCGTTGCAATCCGTCTGCTATCTGTTGCCATGGCCCGGCTCTCCGTCCGCCAGAATGGGTCCTGCCCGGTTAACACGCTGTGGTATGTCTGTTCGACGGGCGGGTATACTGGCTGTTGCTCGGTCGATCCGTGTACAACGGGGGGGTGTCCGGATGGCCGCAGCAGCAGCAGCAGCAGCAGCTCTCCCATCGCTGTCACAGTCACCACGAAGAATGATCTGTCCTTGATTTTGGTCCAAGAGCCTGTCACCACATCCTTAACATCCTCCACTCTCATATCATCCGAGACCTCGATGACTACCCCAAGTGTGCTGGAAACAGCGACAGCCTCGAGCATAGCCACGACGACTAGCACAACCCCAACCCCAACCCCAACGACAGTGTCTACAATATCGTCTACACCGTCCACCTTGACCACACAATCAACTTTCAGCACTCCCACGCCCAGCCCCACAACCACAATCACAACATCCTCTCCCAAACCCACATCGATCATCACCGGCGCCCTAATAGGAGGCATCATCGGCGGCGCAATAGCCCTCCTCCTCCTCCTTACACTAATACTCTACTCCATCCACCGCTCCCGAAAGCGACGCGAGAAGCAAAACTTCACCCTGTTACGCTGGCGCAGTGGCTTTGACAGTAAGCCCGAGTCACCAGTCACCCGTACCGGTACCATCGCTATCACTTCTACATCCATCGAACCAAACCACTGACTGACCTTGACCCAGGGACTTCCTTGCCCTCATCCACCCTCACCCTCACCCCCTCACCCCCGTCGGAACCTACCCCTACAACACCCCCCAAGAATAACACCTCCTCTCCATCCTCCTCCTCCTTCTCCTCTATCCATCCCCACTCACCCATCCAACCACAACTACACCTATACCTACACTTACAACCACAACCACAACCACACCCCAAACACCACCACCATACCACCAATCCAAACCCCTCACCCATCATCCACATCTACACTCAAACCCAAATCCCTATTCCCACCCTTCCTATCCCCATCCCAACCACCCCCTCCCCACCCCCTCAAATCCAAATCCAACCCCTCCCAAAGCAAAATCAACCCTCTACCCCCTCCCGCTGCTGAACTCAGCGACACCGGCTTCTACCGCCAACGCGCCGAACTCCCCGCCGAGTCATCCCGAGAACTAATCAACATTCCTATAGAACGACGACGCCTCCATGCCCACGAGGCCGGGGGGATCTATCAATCCCGAACTGGGGCCTCGGATCCGATTGTTACGAAGGATGGGGCAGTGTTGGCGGCTACGATTGAGAGGGTGGATGAGGGGTCAGGATGAAAATAGAGATCAGTGTAAGAATTAGCAGAGGGGAGGATATTTTATGTTATTGTCATGATATATACTAGTAAGTATCGAGATTCATTGTGGGGGGAGTTAGAATTCTTGGGTGATGGGGGAATACTACTACTAGTTGTAATGACAACTACAATAGTAATAGTAATGACAAAGACTAAAAAATTGGATCCGTGAATACTAGTAGTAGTACTACATGTGTAGGTTCAATTTATGTTGTGTTTAATTTCATGGTACTAATTTCATACTAATAGTATATACTGTATGAATTTATTCATTCAACTATTCTCGGTAGTATCGTTTTCTTCAATGTTCTTTTTTTTTTCAATCGTGGTACTAACTGTACTGCTTATATCTAGTATCCGACATATATATATATATAGTACCATCATTATACCATCCTCTATATAGTAGTAGTTATAATATATGATCATACTATCTAATATTCAAATGAAATCAAACCTCCAAAACAGTCCACGTCACTGTCCAACCTACCTCTCCACCCAACTTCTCCATGACTCTCCGACTTGCCCGATTCTCCATCGCCACATTGGCATGTACCCAGCCCTCATTCCCATCCTCACCCTCATCCTTTAACCCCCTCCTCATCACCTCCCTCCCCACCAACCCCGCCAATCCCAACCCCCTCACCTCCTCTTCCACATGCAACGTAGCCAAACTCCCATCCGTCCCTAGAAAAGCCCACGCCACCGGCTGCCTCTCCTCCCCCCCATCAGGACTAGTAACAAAACCACTATCGCGATAAACCGCACAACTCGTCAACTTCGCCAACGTCTCTTCCGATCGAGGTATCACCGTTCTCGCCCGGACGATTCCTAAATCACTTCTTTTTACATTGCCGTCTCCGAAATGGAAGCCTTTCATTGCCCCATTGATACTACTATCTGCAGAGATGATCGCCGGAGAAAAGATGTACTTGACGTACGGGGCCCGATCGAAGCGATGGACCTTGACGTCGGCCACGAATCCGGTTTCCAGATCGGCGTCGGGATAGGATGTTCCCGGGTTGAGAAGGGAGGAGAATATCCCTGTGTGTAAATTCCCGATTAGGAATGCTGTTGGGGGAGGGGGTGCGAGTTGGTGGTCGGGGGTTGGGGGGGCAGGAGGGGGGATGGTGGAGAGGTAGGCTGGGAGGAGGGTGGATTTGGTGTATTTTAGGAGGGAGAGGAGGAGATCCTTGGATGTGGAGGTGGAGGTGGATGAGGATGTAAATTGGGGGAGGGTGGATATGGGTATGGCTATGGGTGGGGAGTTGCCTGGGCATTTGTTGGTGGTGGTGACGGAAGGGAATGAGGCGCGCTCTAGATTCGAGTATAGCACGATTTGAGTCTCCCGGCCTGCAGAGAGGTCGACGTAGGCTATGAGCCAGGGGACGACGTCATGGTCGGGAACCCGGGGACCTGAACCTGGACGTGGAGCTGGAGATGGTTCTGGAATCGGGACTAGTGCAGGGCGTGTTTCAACCCCTGAGGGTGAGGCAGGCGAGGCGGAAGACGAGGCTGCGGCTGGAGCTGGAGCTGGAGCTGAAGCTGACACTGGACCCGGGAATGTGGTCAGGATGACTGCGGTGGGGGATGGATGGGCGATCTCGTGTTGGATGCGACGGAGCAGGGGCAACGAGTGAGGGAGGTGGGATTTGAGCAGGGGGAGCAGCTCCGTTTGGGTTCGGGGGGAGCGTGGTGAGGTTTCGTAGATGGGATGCATGGTGGCTGGCTGTTTGATCAACGAGTGGATGGCCCGTAAATAGAGACCGTAAAGGATTCATTCACCACGTTGATGGTCTCCCAAGAGATGGAAAATGTCCGTGACAACGACGATCATCATTCTTAATTTAATTGACACTTGACAGTGACGGGCGACATTTAAACCGGGGGGGGGGGATGAGTCACCGTGGACGGATCCTAACTACGTCGACTAACTAACTAACTAACTACTACTAGATAGTTGCTGGAGGCATGTCATATCTGGCCCGTTGGTGAGAGAGACTATTTGTCATTTCCCCGACACGCTGCCGCAGACAAACAAACAATGTCCCGTCGGGGACCCCGACTTCCCCGATGTGGCGGTGCGTCTATCACCAAGACACCACTTCCCCGGCCTCACTACCTGCTAAGTAAGGTTATTTTTGGCCCGTTTGGAAACCAACTAACTCCTTAGTGTCCCCCCCCCCGTCTGCTTTAGCAGCAGTAGCAACAAACAGTGGCTGGCTGAGGCAGAGATTTCATCTACTGGGCAGCCATGTGGGCCTGAAAGGGATTTGTTCCCCCCCCCCCCCCCCCGTGATGGCCGCTGTTTGGAGGAGAAATCTCCTGGCCGGTGTGGACTAGCCCGGTCGCGTTTTTGACAGGTCCCATGCTCTTGGGTCGTCGTCATGCCCCTTTGGGTATGGGCTGGGGGTAGCTTAATTAATTCGTGGGGGGTGGTGCCTGGGTCATTATGATATTATTGGGGTGATTTGGAATTGTTTGTAGGATTTGCGTGGAGGGATCGACAGATGTCTTAGACTTAGGTAGGAGTAGTGCTGATGGTCTACTCTATTTTGTTGTTTGGTCTGTGGTTGTGGTCCATGGTCATGGATGCGGTTGGATAGTTGGATAGTTGGATAGGGAGATATACATTGATGACTAAGGATTCTTGGAGGGTGGGAAGAATATACGATACAGGTGAACCAGACGGGGTCAACAAAGGAAATTATCACATAGGAAAGTCATTATCATAATTATCATCAGCACAAACAATCACCATGGACTCCGGGGCCCAACCATCCAATCCTCCATGGCCAGCCATTCGCTCCAGCGGGATTCCGCCTCCTGCAGTTCCTCCTCCGCCGGCGCCCGCAGCGGCCGGAGAAACGGCGTCTGCTCGTCCGGTAGAATGTCGTACGCCGCCTTGGTCGACGCCCAGCCGCCGCTCTTCGCCGTAAACAGATAGTTGACCCGCTCCTGCTTGACCATGCTCCCAACACCCCCCGCCCATTCCTCCCCGAAGAACGCCTCCAAGACGCTGGGACTGTCATGCCCCGTCACAATCAACCGTCGGATGTATGTTCGTAGCGACACATGCGCCGCTGGGGACCCCGGTTGTTGGCACGGCAGTCGGATGTTAAGGAAGGCCGCCAGCGATTGCACCACCGGCGTGTGCTGCGCGTGCGCGACAAAGAATTGCGTGCAGGCCAGGTACCGCGGATACCAGGAATCAAGGAGGTCGGGCGAGAAGTCGGTCGCCGGCTCGGGAATATCTTCCGCGCCTGTGCGCGGAACCCCTTGGCCCTGAATAGGATAAGGTTCGTGGTTGGGCCAGCCCGGAGAGGAGGGTGTCATGGGAACCGCTAGGGCCGGGCGCTCAGGTCTACCGGGACTGCCTTCAGTGTCCATGTCCAGACAAAGAGGTTCTGCGGAGGGGTTGGCACTGCGAACGAGGCTTTGGACAGGAGATGGACGAAAGGGTTCGGGGCTCTTACTTGCGTAGGCGAGCGACGCGGCGGAAAAGGGATCGTGGAATTCGATGTAGGGAGGAGAGGTTGGCCACGACTCTTTGCCGGAGGGAGGCAGGGTCATGTTCACGTTCATGTTCACGGCCATTGGGAAGGGACATGTGCTGATCGCAGCGATAGCCGGAGGAGGGTCAGGATGGACACTGGGGAATTTGGAAGAATGTGAATCCCAGGTGCTGAACCACGAGGGCAGGCCCTCCTTATACTCCTGCCCTCCATGTAGGGCAGCCCGAGAAAATTCGGGATGGACCATTCGGAAATGCAAGGCCCAAGAACGGCGCGAGCAAGCTCACGAGGATCCGCATGGCAGGTGGAGCTGGCGCGCAAGCTATTGCTCATGCGAGGATCTGAGGCTATCGCAATGGCTGCTATTGACGGGGATGGGTCAAGCCACAGCATTCCAGCCACAGGTAGCGAGCCACGATCATACTATGATAGGACTAGTGGCATAGTTCGTGATGTGGCGCCGGTGGGGCCGGGTGGCTGTGCAGCCCTATTCTGGCCTAAGGCTGTAAGGCTAAGAGTAGTCTTGCCCGTTCGGGTTACTGCCATGCCGAGGGCCCAATAGCAGCCGCCGTAAAACCTCTGGTGTTTCCGCCAAGTCAATGTCGTCAAGTCGTCAAGTCGTCTCCGTGACCACGACCGTGCTAGTCTGAAGTTCTTGACGACTGTCGTCGACTAGTCGCTCTCTTAGCCTTCTTAGCTTCACCTCGTTAGGGTATGCAGCTTGCGATAACGATGATGATGTACGGCCAATGGCCATTGTTCGGCGCGGCTTCCTTCGAATCCCGAGAACCTGGACACCGCGATGGCGCTAACCGCAGGATTTGGAATGAGCCTGGGCCTGAGGCCTCTTCTCAGCTCGCTAACCCATGGTTTAATCTATCGTTGATTGCGTTTAATGAACCGCCCATCGCCAATGAGCGACGCATCCCCGGCCGGCTGAGTTTTTCCAGTCCCCTATCTAGCCCCGGCCAGGTCCTGGGCAAACCCCGCCCGCCAACACCAACCAACCTTGATCACTGCGGTCTGCCAGACGACTCCGTCACCACTCGATGGAGAATCAATAGTCGACTCCGATCTGTGACAGCTCTTCTGGCATCCCCGCACCCCTGCGACGCAATCATGACACATGATTACCTACGCACCCAGTCTCACACATGGTACCGGTGTGCCCCTGGCCCATGCGGGTGATGGTAACCCCCCCCCAGAGTGGTACAAGCATGCGCTCCCTCTTACCCTCATAGTCGTCGTACATATGCACCCCCCCCAGGAACTGCAAACGTGGAGGAGATCCGATGCACCTGACTCCTAATATGCAAGGGGAGGAAGGCCTGCCAGCGCGCGAGCGATCGCCTATCGGACACACCGGTGGGTTCGGCGTCGATCAGTCGCGAGCAGCGAGCAGCGAGCCAGCGACCACTGCCCGAGTGCCAGTCTGCGCCCCAGTGTCGTGTTGAGGCCGGCGTCCACGCTAGCCTTGGTCCTGCTTCAGCCGCTGCGATGAACCTACACTGGATCCGGTTTAGAAACGACTGGCGTGCCTGACGGGTGGAGACGACCGAGCCTCGCCGAACCGCTTACTGGGCGCTCACAATTCTCGTACCTGCTTGCTGGGGCGTTCACCCTGGACCTCGCGATCTGGACAATGGACATCCATTCGCCGTAGCCTCATAGGTTGGACCGGAGTAGCCCTCGTCGTCAGACGCTAGTTGGACCCGCCCAGTTTTCCTGATCGGTGTCTCACTAGTCCGTCAGTCTTATGATATGATGAGATCATGACTGCCGCTAAATCCAAATCATTCGGGCGATTAGATCCATCACAGAGGACATGCCCGCCATGAAGAGATTAGAAAAATTAAAAATAAAATTTTTAGGCCGGCCAAGCCAGCGGTAATCCAGGGTCACCCTGCCATGCGCTGGACCTCCCCCACCCTCATGATTACGGACCGGGTGGCTGACCTCCTCCACCTCCACCACGGCATGCTTCGCGATCTCATGCTATATAACCATCAAGGTTTCTCCCGGACGGAAGACACTCGTTCCCTCTCCATCGCAAAGTCTCTTCGGAACGTGTATCAGCGCATTTGACCGGTGCAACTGATAAAGTTGTCTCTCCACCATCTTCACCTTCACCTTTACATCTACATCTCCATCTACACTACCACTCTCACCATGCCTTACCGCACCAACTACGAGCCTTATGTAAGTTATCCGGTGCCCTGGTTGACGATGCCTTGCTAATGCCTCCAAGACTAGCCAGAGCTTCGAAATGAAGCGAGAACTCTCCACCGAGGAAATCCTCTACCCCCTGGGCACCCTCTACCCACACGTCGTGGCCCTCCAGCTTCAGACCGACGAATACCCATGGTGCAAGGCCAACAACTACGCGGGCTATGACAGCAGCTCCTCCACGGACGAGGCCTCGGAGGATTTGTCGGCTAAACCAACACTACGCAGGAACAGTGGTATGTGCACACGTCCCTTATCTCGCACCTCAGATTTCCAACCCAACCAGTTGGACCTGTCAGACGGGGTGCATGTGAGCCACGCTAACGTCTGCGCAGACTCCACAGCCTGCCGCTTGGTATCACGAATCCGACGACTGCTCAGCCGTGATGAGCTGAGACGGCGCAGACAAGCCTGAACGTCCTTCCTTATCACCGTCTTTTTTCTTCCACGACTGTTTCTGTTATTTTGCATAGCCGCTGAGCGATCCGTCTGGCACGACGGTTTTTTCATTTGTCTATCATCATCACCACCATCATCATCCTTCCAGCATGCTGGATCACTCCTTGAGACATTTCCTTATTGTTGTTGCTGTTGTTGTCACCGGTTGCAGGGTCATTTCGGGATGGGTTTAGCGAGGAGTTTCGGGCATTGAAGCAAGGGCGAACCAGGCACGGCCGGTTTCGGTATCGATTAGACCTGAATGACTGGGTCAGATGAGTAAATAATTTTAATGAATGAATGCATGTGAACCCCAAGACATCCGTCCATGAACCATGAGCCGATCTCTCGTAGGCAAGAATGGCTCCACCACCGACTCGGGCATGCGGTCAGGACCAACGAGGGATGAACCCAATCATCGAACCCAATCCGTGAACCCAATCTAATCAGCACGACGGGCCTGATGTGACCTGTGGGCGAGAGTGAAACCGACCCCTGCAGCAGGCGCCCCGGATCCCCCCAATGAGGGCGCCATACCAGACCGCAAGCAGCGCACGCATGCCCTGATCGAGGCATCCCCGCATTCCGTGTCAGATCAGGTGCATCGGACGCATCAGATGTACGGCACGAACCATCGGACGGTGTGCAGCAGCTGCAAGTGCTCAGCACCACTAGTCGCTGCGTGCCGATGATCGAGAGGCCCCTTCATTTCTGTTCTGCAGTTGGGCCATCGCAGGAATGGACGTGGCTGTCAGAATGGAACGGCTGCTCCCGCGCTGGCCGCGATAGGGGATCATGATGTCAGTTGCTTCCCGGGGGGTTGTCGATCTGAGAGCTCATATTCCCTCGCAGGTGCCATTCCTTGGAAATGTCGTGAGGGGTTTCTTGTCCTGGTCCCTGTCCTGGTCCATAGTCAGTGCCGGGAGTAAAGGCCGCTGGCTCGGCTCCGAGGACTTGACCGCACCTGCGGGGAAAGCGTGTCGATCAATCAGGGGAAATCCGGAGCACACCAGAGCGGAGGCTCCTTTCCTTGCGCTTCACCGGTTTGCTTCAGCGGTCTACCTCTCCTACGGTCTACTTCCAGTACGCAGAGACCACCGATTACGCCATGCGTCTCCTTTCCCTCCTCCTTTTCTACCTCCTCCTGCCCCTCATCGCTGCAAAGTTCAGCCCCATCTGCATCCGGGTGTTGGGCGCCCTGACCAGCCGCCCCAACGACCTATTCACCAAGTTTCAGCGCGAGATCTGCGACCAAGGTTGCCAGCCCACCGTCCCTCATTGGGACCTGTGGACGCGCAACCACACCTTCCTTCCGGCGGTGCGCAGTCTCATGGAGCGCATCGATAACCCGCGTCAGGAGGCGGCGATGGTGCGGCTGGGTGACGAGGTGGCGGACGTGATCAAGCGACAGTGCGGGCCGCTGTTGCAGGGGCGCGATATCTGCGCGGATGCAGAGACATTGGCGGCGTTTGGGACGTGCTTCAAGAAGGGGTTTATGCGGGCGGCCTTGACCAACATGGCGACGTTGCTGCCGTTGGCGTCGGAGCCGGTGTGTCGAGAGCAGTATGCGTGGTTGCAGAAGGATGAGTTGTGGGAGGAGATTATCCCGGGCAAGATGCGCGAGTACGCGGGGGTGTGCCGGGGCTTGGGAGGGATGATGCCAGTAGACGAGATGTTTTCAGGATAGTCCTAGAGTCGCCGTCGGGGGCGGGAGGAGAAGCAGCAGGATTCGTCCGAGTCCCGCGGAGGCTCCGAAATGCAGCTTATCTCCGCCTCCGCCTGGTCCTCTTCTTTCTCTCCGCCTTCACTCCTTCACGCCTTCACGTCATCTCACCTCACCTTCTCTTTGCTTCTTCAATTTTCGTCTCTTCTCGGCCTCCTAGCTATCACCACGGCATTGACTCCCCGTGCCCATCACCCGTCCCCGCCATGACAAGCGCTCTTCCTGTCTCCTTGTTCTGATGGCATCGGCCACCGTCTCCCGCGCCTGGCGCTCCTCTCTCTCCTCCCAGCTCGCCCGCCCCCGTCCCCGTCTTCCCCCTCGTGCTCCCCGATCTCCCTTCCATCTCGCCCGTCATGTCCATCCTGGCCGATACCAGCCATTCGTCCCTCCCTCACCAGCCTCCCTAGGCAAACCCACCCCGGCCAAGACCTACGATCGTACCCGGAAATGGCTCCGTCGTCTCGTCTATCTCTCGCTAGCCACCGGGGTCGTCTACGTTCTGGACACCCAATTCTACGCCGCCTCTCTGACACGAACGGCCCGTACCTTTAGTTTGGGACTTCTGGTGGCTATCGACTACAAGATCAACTTCCGTCCCAACCCGCCGCTGGCCAGCTCCATCAACGCCGTGCACACCCGCAATGCGGAGCGGCTGTCCGATCTGTTGCGTCACAATGGCGGCCTGTACCTGAAGATCGGCCAGGCCATCGCCATGCAATCAACCATCCTGCCACCTGAGTTCCAGAAGATGTTCTCCCGCATGTTCGATGACGCCCCCCAAAATGACTGGAAAGAAGTCGAGAAGGTCATCCGCGAGGACTTTGGTCGCTCCGTCGAGGAGGTCTTTGACGTTTCCTTCACCGGCGAGCCCGGCAAGGGTGTCATGGAGCGCGCTGCACGCGCCAGTGCCAGTGTTGCCCAGGTGCATTGGGCCCGTTTGCCTGATGGTCGCGAGGTGGCGATCAAGATCCAGAAACGGGAAATCGCCCAGCAACTGAAATGGGATCTGTGGGCCTTCAAGTAAGCCTCCCCATCCCCATCGCATACAAAAAGCTAACGAGGTCAGAGTCGTTTCCTGGATCTACAGCCGCACCTTCGACATCCCCTTTTACAGTCTCGTTCCCTATGTGTCCGAGCGCCTCTCCCTCGAGACCGATTTCGAGAATGAGGCCGACAACTCCGAAAACATGGCCCGTCTGGTCGCCGGCGAGTCCCGTCTTCGCGGCCGTGTCTACATTCCCAAAGTCTACCGCGAGCTCAGCTCCAAGCGCGTCATGACCGCCGAATGGATCGAGGGCGTCCGTCTCTGGGACAAAGACTCCATCACACGGACCTGGCGCGGTGGCTGGCGCACTGGCACCCCCGGCTGCCACGGAACACCGCTTGACCCCCGCAACGCCGAAGACCCCGTTGCCAAATTCGCCCGCAACCCACAGCTCACTTCTAAGATCAAACCCGAGCGCGACCACTGGCGCGGCGGGTACGCCCGTGCCGGCCTCGGGCTCTCCCTCAAAGAGGTCATGACCACCATGGTAGACCTCTTCTCCGCGCAGATGTTCCTCTGGGGCCTTGTCCACTGCGACCCGCACCCCGGCAACATCTTCATCCGTCGGACGCCCTCCGGCCACCCGGAGCTCGTCCTCATCGACCACGGCCTCTACATCCACATGGACACTGAGTTCCGCCACCAATACGCCCGCTTCTGGAAAGCCCTCCTCACCTTCGACAACACCACTCTCACCTCCATCGTCCGCGGCTGGGGCGTCCAAAACACGGACGTCTTCGCCTCGGCCACCCTCATGCGGCCCTACCGTGGCGGCGACCTCTCCACGCACCGCTCCTTCGAGGGCCTCAGCAAGTCTGAGCGCGCCACCCGCCACTACGAAATGCAGCAAGCCGCCCGCAAAGCCATCCGCGAAGTCCTCGGCGACGAAGAGAAATGGCCCCGACCCCTGATCTTCATCGGCCGCAACCTCCGCATCGTCCAAGCCAACAACCAATTCCTCGGCTCACCCGTCAACCGCCTCAAAATCACCGGCACCTGGGCGTCCCGCGCACTAGTCGAATCCCCAGACCTCCCAACCGGCGAAAAGCTCCGCAACTTCGCCCGCCATATGCTCTTCCGCGTGGTGCTGTTCAGCACGGACCTCTTCTTCTGGTTCACCAAGGTGCGCCAATTCCTGCACCTCGGTGGCGGAATGGAAGATACCATCGAGGCACAAATGCAGGGCATGGCCAAAGATTTAGGAGTCGAGTTAAGTCAGAATGTGTTTGAGGGATAGCCTCCCTTCCCTTTCTTCCCCCCCCCTTCTGCCCTGTTTCACCCTACTCCCCATCTCTGACTCTTCCCTGTAAGAGAGGGCTGTATAAACGGAATATACTAAATGTACATGTACTCTCTCCTCTTTCGTATATTCTGACTAGCCATTATATAACCCACATAGATAGATAATATACACAAGATAACGAACCCACTCTATTTTATCTTATTATCTATCTACCTAGTTACGGAGTACTTAAATCTTAGGATATACTCCGTAGATTCAAAGACATACTATTTATCTCTACATAACCATCCATCTATTATTATTGAAGAAAAACCACACAGAGAGAGTCAAATAGATATAGATAGATAGATAGATAGATAGATGATAGTAATTCGACCACGAAGAAGTACCAAGCAATAACTAAAAAGGAGTGAAAAAAAAAAGTGAAACCATAGCACAATACAATGGTAATCTAATTCCTAACTGATGAATCTGACAAAACAAACCCTGGGTATCAATTCCATTCCCATTCCCATTCCCATTCCCCTTCCTTTTTCCTCAGAGCAAGTAATATCTCGATTAACAAAGCCATGAAATGATAAAGAGAAATCAGAATAAAAGTACCCCGAAAAAAAGAAAAAAACAAATAAATAATCCAAGAAAACGCACAAAGACAAGGATATAGATGATAGGTAGAGGGGTGAAAAGAGGACGGAAACTAAATGCTTGATCCATCGGGCTGAGTATTCAGTCATTCATATCCCATGTATCCCACGGGTCGCCATTCCTGGCCGGGATATGCCGTACTGGACATGACGATCTCGGGCTCGCTGGAGGTGTCGGTGTCGGTGTCGGCGTCCGTGGCGGGGACGGGAAGCTCGATGGGGGAGGAGACGAGGGCGCGGGGTGGGGCGGGACGGTGGGGATGCGCGTAGGGATGTGAGGTATTGGCGGTTGGAACGCGGGGAGGGTTGATGGTGGTGGTGACTGGTTTGCGTTGGGGGATGGGCGCTGGTGGGTGGCAGATGATGGAGGTTGTGCATGTCTCCTCTTTACAGAGGGTTTTTAGTTTGGGCCCTGGGGATGGGGTCGGAGATAGTGGTGGGTGAGAGGGCGGGGCTGGAAGTTGGGAGAAAACGTAGGAGGGAGGGCGGTCGTGAGGTTGGGATGGAGCTGGGGGTGCAGCGGATTCCGGGGGAGATGGGGATGGGGATGACATTCGTGGCGAAGGAGAGCGGTCCGGCGCTGTGGTGTGGCGCTTCTCATCGGCAGCAGCGGCGGCGGCGGTAGTAGTAGTAGTAGTGGTTTCTACTACTGCGGTGAATTCCACCTGTGCCTTGTCTCTTCGGTGGTCCAGCCCACCCTCTCCATGCTCGTCGATATCACTACCCAGGCCAGGGATACTCAATTTCCATGGTAGCTCCTGATCGCCCACCCGGCTGGTCCGCGGATTGTGCGCGAATCGCCCCAGCCCAATTGCGGGATCGGTCTCGTCGGTGTTGGGCAGGGTTGTCTCCTCCGGTCTGGGCGCGGATTCGTTGGGACTGCGAGAGCGGAGGTGTAGCTCCTGCACGTAGGTTCGAGAGGCACTTCGACCGCGCTCAGGCGAGGCACTGTGGGGAGAACGGTTCGGCGGGTAGGCGGTCTTGCTGTTGGGAGGAAAATGATCTGCGGATATCGGAGAGGGGCTGGGGAGCCTTGGGGTGGAGGAGGCATGGGGGAGGAGGATGGGCTGATGCTGGGCCTGGCGGAAGGCATCCGGGGTGGGGATGCGGGGAAGGGCCGTGAGGTTGCTGCTGGCATTGGGGACGGCGTGGTCGAGCGAGTAGAAGCGGGCGTGGCCGGATGGTGGATGAGGCATCGGATGCGACCGCAAGGCCGGCTTGGAGGGCGGGACTGGAGTTTGGGGCCTCGACTCTTGTTTCAGTCCTCGCGACCTGGGGCGGAGGAAGCCCTAGATGGTTCATCGGCATCAGTATCTCATCCATCTCATCACCCACCCACTTGAAATGAAATGCAGCATAGCTTACCGACAACCGGTTCCGCAGGGTCGGCTTCTGTTCGGGGGATGGACTGGGGGGCCCCAGCGAGATGCGACGAATGTCCCGGATCTTGTCGCCGTATTTCATCTTCATGGCGGCCAGGCGCGCGTGCGGGGTGGAATCCTGCGATTGGCGATGCGTTCCTGCGGCGATGGGATGGCGAGTCGACTGTCGGCTCGGGGCCAGCGAGGAGACACTGGTTCTTCGCGACTGGTCGGCGGTCGGATGACGAGCGAAGGCGCCGCGTGGGCACCGATCATCGTCGGGGACAGCCATGTCCAGGTCGGGGGTGGGAAAGGATGGGAGAGAAAGGCTGGACGAGGCCGCGGGCGCTGCAAGAAACACCGTCAGGTCGGGCGGTTGGCCGCGGAGGCCGGGAAGCACTCACCGTGAAGCGCCCGGAGGAGGGGCGAGTCCAAGGATGAGACGGACGCCTGAACAAAGACTGCAGGGGGCCCCCCAGGATCATCATCAACACCTTCCTCGCTGCCCCCCGTGGCGGTCTCCGCGCCTCTCGATTGGCCCCCGGCCTGCCCCCGGCTTTGTTGCGGCGGTGTTCCATTCACCACGACGGACATCCGGCTCGTCCCGCTGTCACCGACTACCTCCTGCGGTTGCTGCGGTTGCTGCTCCGTCTCCTCCACAGGGCCATCCCCAGCGACGCTACCGCCCAGTCCGGCGACCGCGTCCGATCCGAAAGGAGATGACGCCGTGTCTACAGCTCCCAAGTGCACCGAGGCCCGTCGCGGCGCCTCCTCTGAGTCCGTGGTCGTCTCCAGCTCGGCCAGGGGCCCTCCCCCGGGCAGCGGCACGGCCTTGCGCTTCATGCGCCAACCCCGGCGCGGATGGGTGGCCGGGAGACTGCCAAAGTGCACGCTATGGCGATGGTGGCTGGGGCGACGCCTTGCAGCGACGGGGTCCAGGGCGGCGGCTTGCTGGAGCTCCGCCAGGGGCACCGGGCGACGATAGCCGCGTAATGCCTGGAATCCCTACATACCACCGCATTAGAGGCGATAAGACCCAGCAACAGAAACCGACAGGGGGAACAGGTTAGGTAGACATCATTCATGTCACATTCTGAAGCACTGAGATATGTCCAATTACAGCATGGTATCAAGCAACAGGATTGCACAAGCAAGAAAACAAACCCACACCGAGCGTGCTGCTCGCTGCCGCCCACCCATCGGAAAAGAGATCAAGAATCTACCTTGTCATTCCCCCCCGCCCTTCAATTTACTGCGCCCCCGAGCAAAGAACCCCTTGGCTGCCTCGCCCGCGCGGCCCCCCAGGACCCCCGCCGTATGTAACAGCTCTTTGCCGCGCTGCTCGACTTGCTGCTTGTTCATCATTGCCCCCAGGGGCGCCGAGGGTCGTCGCACGTGGCCCGACCCTGATGGCGTCAGATCCGTCTTCCCCAGCGCCGCGAGTTTCGGGAATTTGCCCCGAGACACGGGCGCCTTGGGGCCGCTGCTGGTAAGCTTCGTGCTCTTTTCGACCACGTCGTTGTGCTCGGGATGGGCATGCACCGTGAATGAAATCCATTGGTTCAGCCCCGTATCGATGGTCCCAAACTTGGCTCGGGTCTCGTTGAACGCTCGAACACGATCCTCCGACGTCTTCATTCCCAGAATATCTCGGAACCCAAGCAAGGTCGGCTCAACCGTCGCCGGGGCGGTGAGCACGTCCCGCGACGCACGCCGGTCGGGACCGGCTGGGAGGGTCTCGTCTGCGTGGGAGTTCGGAATGGCTTCCGCATTGTATACCTCGGGGAGATGCCCATCGGAAATGATGCTGCGGTCGTCCGGGATGGGAGGCACGATGGTCAGCTTCGGCTTCTCCGTAGAGGGCGGCTCGTTCACTTCGCGATCCTCCACGATGGCCTCGTGATGAGGAGCTGGTTCCTCTGGGAAAGTCTCTTCCTCGTTGGGACCCGGAAACTGTCCGGGCATGGGTGCGGGAGGGGACTGAATGCCCGTCTCGGGGGCAGGCTCTCCGGACGAAGAAGACTCCCACGAGAAGCGCCGGGCCAGTTTCGGCTTCGAGGCGTGTGCAGAAGGCGCTGGGCCGGGGACCAGAGGGGCCGGTGGTGCGGGTGACTCTTGAGAGCCCGCGGAGGGACTGCTGTTTTCTGGAGCTGGCTGCTCCACATCTTGAGCGGTTGACATGGCTCCCTTGGTCCAGAACCGCTCGTACTCATCCAGCATGGAACTGCTGTCCTGCCGCGGTGCCTCGGGCCGGAGTTCGGCGTCGTGATCAGGGTCCTCCGACGGAGTGTTCTCCCGGCTCAATGAACGAATAATCTCCTTGCGCAGCCTGTCACTCTCGGTATCCTGCGGCGAGTTCTCCGCACTAGGCGACGGAATGAGCACGGGCACCCCATCCCCAGTGGTGATGGTAGGCTCGGAGGCAGGGTGACCAACACCAACGCTAAGCGGCGCAGGCAGGTCTTTCCCGGCCTGTGGTAGTTGCACCGTGGCCTTCTGTGAAGTGGCGCGGATATTTTGGGGCAAGTCCGACGGTGTTTCCGTCGACATTTCCCCTACGACGGACGGGGCAGCCCCCTCAACGCTGGTTATGACCGGGGTTCTAGAAGGGCTATTATTGGGACTCGGAAGGCTCAGATCTCGACGATGGCCGGGCTTGAACACCATGTTTCCTGACTCCTCTTTGGGCGTCGATATGCTTTCTGGTTCTTCTACGATCGTGGGCGTCTTTATCTCGCTCGGGTTGCGCTGTGCTATAATCGGGCTGATCACTGACGTGCTATCGCTATTAGACCGGGCAATGCTGTCCACGGTGGTGCTCGGCGTCTCGGGCACATCGAAGGCTTGATGAACAACAGACCGGAAGCCCAGAGAAGGGTTGTGTTGGAGTTGATGCTGCTGGACTGTCGACTCTGGCTCTACCGGGGTGGTGGAATTGGTTCCAAGCGACAGGTCCGGGTTGAAGCCAGACAGACGCTTCATATCGGGCAATTTAATGGTAGGAGGGGTATTGCCAGACGTTTTCACAGTGTAAGAGCCGTGGGGCATGCTTTCACTATCTGACGGTCGCTCAGCACCCCCGGGGGTCGGGTGGAGCATGCGATCGCCGGTAGATGTCGCTCCCTGTTGCTCCGTGCGAGAGGTAGACATGTCCTGGGACACTGGCTCGACAGGTGGTGGTGCTCCCGACGGGTTTTCCACAAAATAGCCGGGCTCGGACGCTTGCTGTCTCGCTGCGCTTTCCGCTCTCATACGTTTGTAGATCTCAGCCGGACGCACAATGGGGACTGCCCGGGTGGTAGGATCGACTGTGATGCAATCTGTAGACATGGTACGCTGTGCTCCAGCGCCAGCTGCGTCTAGTGTGGCAACATGATCCATGGACCGCGACCGATCCATCGAGGGGAGGGGCGGACGAGTCACGTCCCTGGTGAACATGCTAGGGATATCTCCGGTGCTTTGATTCAGGCTAGAGGGCTGCGGGAGCGGCGGAGTCTCATCGTCATCATACTCGCCATATTCATCGTCTCCCCAGTCGTTCCCATCGTAGGAATACTTTTTGGCCTCGACCCAGCGCTTTGTCTTTGCCCGGTTCACATTTGGCTTGAAGGATAGGGGAGTACCCCCGCGGGGATAAGGAGAGCTTGGGCTCTCAGAGGTGCCCGATGAGCTGTATCCGGGGCAGCGTCAGTGGATGCGCATGGGCCTGCAAGGAATAGATGCATGGCTTACAGCTTGTGAAGCTCCGGCTCGTACGGCTGGAACTGGCGCGCCATCGTTCACTGATCCAATGGTTTCGACCAGATCATCCACATTAACAAGACAGTCAGTGTAAGCGCCCGATCGACATATCCCACGCCAAGCGCTAGGACCAGAAGCGTGGTAAGAAGTGATAGTGGAGGCGAAGCGCTGCGAGGATGAACGGAAGACGCGGGAGAATGAGAAGGGTGGTTTCACCGAGATGACGTGGGAGCAAGGATGGCGACGACCCGCCAAGCCACGGGGGAGCAGCAGCAGCAGGAGCAGCAGCAGCAGCGTGACGTGGGAGGAGGTTATTATTAGAAGCACCGAAGGGAGAAGCGGTGTCCGACCACGGCGGAGGGTGAGGATGGGGAACCAGAAGAATATGGGGTAGATTTGAAGTTAATTGCACGCCGGTCGGCGGGATAAGATTAGGCGGAGGGAATAATGGAATGTTCCCCTGAGAGACTCCATCGATCGAATGCCTGGCCGCCTGGGGCACCCCGTGGCTGGTGTTGCCCCTGTGGCTAGTGTCGTGGCGTGGCTGGAGGATGCACGTGGCTGGGCCTCCCGCCTTTCCCTTTTCGGAAGGGGACGGGTCGCGGACGTCGTCGGCCTCAGCTGCGTCCACTTCATCGCCATCTTCCCTCCGGTGCCTCTGCGGTGTCGACCTTGGTCTCGGATGATTGACATGGCCCTATTGTAATAACCCTTTCACCTCTCTTGGCCTTTCGACTCTCCTCTCTTTCCTTCCCTTGTATACCCACTCGAGCGAACGGACACGTCTCCCGTTGTCTCCTTATCGATTAGATTGACTCCGTGGATCTCACGTCGCGCATTCGTTCTGCATTCGGCTATCGCCCCTGTACATCTACGCCTGTATTGCGACCGACCACCTGTCTCATCCCCCGCTTGACATCGTCTCTTACCTTCTGCACAATGGCCGGTCCCTCTATCCAAGATCGCACGGGCGAGTTCCACGCCATTCTGGGACAAGCCCAGAAGCGCATCGCCTCTAACAAAGCCGGTGCCCAGCGTCAGGCACTGCTGTCGGATGCTCAGCGGAAACAAGCCAATGGTTCCGCAGATGGACCGGGTGGCAAGAGACGGTCGGAGTTTGCGAGGAGAGCGGTGGAAATCGGACGAGGCATCACCGCGACGACGGCAAAGTTGCAGAGACTGGCCGAGTGTGAGTAGTCGTTGATAGCAGAAAAGACAGTATTAATGACTCTGCAGTGGCCAAGCGAAAGACGCTCTTTGACGATCGACCGGTCGAAATCTCCGAGTTGACGTTTGTCATCAAACAAGATCTCGCCTCGTTGAACCAGCAGATCGCCTCGTTGCAGGCGCTCACCCTTTCGCAACATCCCAAGAGCAATCGGCCAAAGGCCGACCAGGAAGGAGAGCACAATGACAATGTACGTTGACCAACCTAGGCTGGGAACGAAGCTAATGGTTTAGGTGGTGGTGATGCTACAAGGAAAGTTGGCGGACGTGGGAGCAAACTTCAAAGATGTCCTCGAAGTGCGAACAAAGAACATTCAGGCCTCGCGATCCAGGACCGAAAACTTTGTCTCGTCGGTATCTTCGAAGACGCAATCCGCCCTCGATACGCAACGCTCCGATTCGCCGCTGTACAACACCTCCGGGCGGAGGACGCCCCAACCGGGCGGTGCTGCAGACCTGCTAACCCTCGAACCCTCGAACCCATCCCCTCTCGGTCGCCCGTCTATACATTCTGATCAGCAACTCTTGGTCATGGAGGAAGCGCAGACGAGCAATGCGTACATCCAAGGACGTGGCGAGGCAATCGACGCGATCGAACGGACCATTAGCGAATTGGGTGGTATTTTTGGTCAGCTAGCCCAGATGGTCAGCGAGCAGTCCGAAATGATCCAGCGGATAGACGCCAACACGGAGGATGTGGTGGATAACGTGCAGGGAGCGCATCGCGAGCTACTAATGTACTGGACCCGGGTATCCGGGAACCGGTGGCTCATCGCCAAGATGTTTGGCGTTCTAATGGTAAGTTCTACTGGCCACGAAACAGGATATTAGCTGACTCGGACAGATCTTCTTCCTTCTCTGGGTGTTGATATCGGGATAGAAACGCCCTTCCCTTCTACTATAATGTATTAATACTGGTTCGTGTTCGTCCTGCTGCGCTGAACGAATAATGCAACCGTTGCTGTCTTAGCCTTGCATTCTTTGTGCTACTTGCCTTGGCCGTGGCTAGATCTGATGATGATCTTCTACTATCTACTTTATGCTTCGGATGGTCTGATGTGAATACGGTCCATGATTGACTTAGATCAATAGTATACCAGATTAACTGCTACATTCTGTATCAGGGTGGTGACTTGATTTAATGGCAGGGTGAATCAAGAAATGTTAATTCTCCAGTGCTGCAGATGCCACCATTCAGAGAATGCTATTCACCTCTACAGCTATATAATCTCGTTCTTCGTCTGTTTCTTCTCCTATCTCTCCCATACCGAAGAACCTGAGATATTTAGCCCTACAATATGTCACCCATGTCAATACTCATAATATCAGTATCTCGACGAGATCACACCTAACACGTACCGTTAGCCCAGTTTATTCATCATATCCTATCTCTACGATACCAAGCGTATCCAGCCAACCTGGT
This sequence comes from Aspergillus carbonarius ITEM 5010, assembly GCA_001990825.1. Classification (NCBI taxonomy): domain Eukaryota; kingdom Fungi; phylum Ascomycota; class Eurotiomycetes; order Eurotiales; family Aspergillaceae; genus Aspergillus; species Aspergillus carbonarius. The sequence continues at coordinate 3,043,302 of KV907494.1, forward strand.
CTTAATCCAAACTAGCCCGGATACCAGCCTTATATCCGTTCCCTTCTACTGAAACAAAAAAAAGTATCCTCTTCATACCACCAAGCACAGACTTCTCAGGAGCCCCCTTCCCCCCCGTGAAGGTCAAGGTGTTGAACAAGTTGACATGGAATGAGCACAAATTAAAAGAGCTCCAGGCCCATCATGGCGTTGTAATAACGAGCCTCCAGACACTTGCACAGAGGCACGGCTCTCCAGCAAAGGAAATTTGGCGACAGACACATCTGTCTGTCCCGGGGAACTTGAAGGTATTTTCGACACAATGGTTATCGATGAGGCCCTTTGACATGTCCTCCTGGCCACCTTGTACCGACCTACGAAGCCAAGGTGTATCGACTCGAGAATCTATCACATCGCATTACAGAACAACCTTAACTGCTGATCTCGCTAAGACAATAATCCACAGCAATGACAAGTGCCAAGGGTTCTGGTATTATTGTCAGGATAAGACGTCTATTCCCTCTATCGTATGTCTATTGAGATGTTGAGAAGATGAGGGGATATGTTTACTAGTAATGCCACTATCACTTCTTTTTCGATGCCAGGCCATCTCAAGAACAAACTTTAGGTAGTTCTTCACTTTCACAATGCTAGCAGCCGTCATACCGGGTGGTGCATTGGGCTGGAAAGAAAAAATCCCGAAGTAGCCACTTGGTGTGCTTCAAGTTGTGCCAAGGGGGAATGGGGAAATTTCGAGTCATTTTATATCTGGATGAGAGTGTTAAGAGGTATCTTGAACATGCTCTCACAGGCACCAGAGAGATTAAACGCCGTACCACATGGTTGGCTCATAGAGGCATTGTTTTGAAAGTCGACAAAAACTGCTATCCGTCCATTATAACGAACGATACCATTCCGATTATGGTGATCACGATAAGAGGTCTGATCATGCTGTTTGCAGAATCGATCACAATGCCAATCGAGGTACAGATCAACGTCCTCCATGCCACCAGTTCCATGAACGTCTACGGAGACTCCCAGGGAAGAAAGGTCAGGGTTTCTCGCCGACGCACGGCGTTGATGTTCCACCAAGAGACCAAAGCGTACTTTGATGAGCGTGCAGTGGACTTAACATGGTTCGTTTCAGGATATATCTCTCCATATGCATGGCAAAACCAAACTTTATTGCTGCGTACATGTGCTTGTTTCACGCTGAAGCAGAGAAAGGAAGAAGATAGACGCTATGTCTGCAGATTTCAGACCTCAGAACACTCCAACTGCCGCCGTACCACCGCAACTACCCCCGGCCAGCACAATTAACCCGTGACTCCATGAGCTATGAGCAAGTTTGCTAGCTGTTTTGTAAAGTGATCGTCTTGATAATAGCTTCTTCCAGGCCGTTGGTCGGCCCCATAGAAGCGGCTAGATACATGCGCAGACCGCCTGGGTGGCCTTTTCAAGAGCACGTCATGAACTGCTGGTCCGATTCTGTGGGGATATACGGAACCCCTGTTTTATTACTACACGTATCGCATTATATCCGAATGGATGAGCAGCTCATGGGTCAACGCAGTCACGGCTCACAGAGGTAGATGGCGACCCCAACGATTTAGGGCTGGTGCAGTACCTACCATAAGGGAACACCAATTTTGAAGGTATGGGTTCGACAATAGTGTGCAACCAGCCTACAGGGGCTCATTGAAAGCATATTCCTTCAATAGGAGCAAGAGAGTCACCATAGACCGGTGCATCATTGTCGGATTCGGTGTGGTCGAAGATGTTATCGATGCCACAAATTTTGGCTGTCATTTCCGATCAGCCCACGGGGATTTGTCAAAGCATGTGGGGTACGGAAGAGACAAATCGACATGACACAGCGTGAAGAATTAGATTTGCGACGTATGAGGTTTTGTGCTGACCCTATATAGCTGTGGGCGAGGTTAGTCTTAGGTTGTACGACTGTGGCTAACATTGGCATTTTTTAGCAGAAGACAGCTCGTCCTTCGTTCATTAATGCCATTGCGAGCGCTAACCATGGTGTTATAAGTCAGTTTACTTGTTCTCATGCGAATTAACACATCTTCTGAGACACCGTGCGCATCCTTGGGTATTGGTACGAGTCCTATGCGGATTGCAGATGGAGAGATCACACTGGACTGTGTTGCTCTACCCGGCGCAATCTCCAATGTCATATATGAAGAGGCAATATTTATAGCTGTCGGAATATGGATATGCGTATTACATCGCCTTTAGCTCGCATTCTTGGAGTGATGCCCTTCATTCCGTTGTTGTGCCCTAACTCATGGACCCTATGAGATATTCCTTATCGGTGGGGAGGTCAAGAGCCGCATCACTTGCTACAAATGCGATAACTTATGTATCCTATAGCATGACTTTCGACTTCATGGAAGGCTGGGACGGGAATTCATCTGTTCCTGGAAAAGTCACTACGAGGTTGAAGATCAGGAGGCTACTGGGTCATCCAAGGCGGCTACCTCAGAGTCGTGCAATTACCTAGAGAGATGTCTCCAGACCAACTATACATCTACTTTCGACATATTAAACCATTGTCTTGTTAAGACCTCGATAAACCAGATCAGTACTACAAAAAGTGCACCTTTTGGCCAAAAAGGCACAGAAGGCTGTTCAAATATAGTGTGCGTGGTCTACGTCTCCATAAAGTATGGGAAAAGGCCATTCCGCATCACGGCTTTTGGATATGAGCAATGGGAAATCATTAACTCCCAGGCGTACTTAATTTTTGCAGTTCATATATACTTACTCCCGGCCAGGTTTAATAATCATCACCCGTTCTGTTACCATGTCTGGTGATTTAAGGTACTGCCGCAGTGCCCCTTCGCTGCTTACTTACCAAAGGATTACCAAGAGTTCGAGGAGGTTTATATTAAAATGTCGCTCTCAGTTGTGCTCAAGAGGTTTCCATCACCGTTACCTATGTTTCTGGAACACAAACACGCTTAGCGGGATGAGCGGTGCAAGCCAAATGCATTGGGTTTCTGCTTGACTTCCTTCGGAATATTAGGGGATTAGACCACTTGATTGGTCCTATAAAGGACAGTCAAAGAGAGGAAAAAGGGCCAGCCTGTAATTACCACCTCACAGACTATTGTACCACCCTCCGATTCGCACCGGCTCCTTCATCCCAAATGGCACCAAAAATGAGGCCTGATACATCCTCGACAGAAGTTAGCAATGTTGAACGACGCTTGGATCACCAGAATATGAAGATCCCCACCGAGGACAAAGCTGACGATGTTGACGTTAAGTATATGACTCTGACCAAGGTGTCGAGATGAGGACTTGCTATCTCCTAGTCTGGACAACTTCGAATCAAGCATCCACCGAGAACTTGCCCCGGAAAGGGCTACTGTCGAGAAGTGCCAAGCCACGTTCGAGGAGAGGCTAGACAAGATCTTACGGTGCATGCCCGGGATACCAGGTTTGAGAAAATAGGGGGCTCCCCCTTCATCAGAGTTTTCTGGAATAATCCCCTTGTGGCTTGTGCCAAATCGCCCGTGTCAAGTCTGCCTGATCCTTCTGCCGGCAAGACAAGGATATTTATATGGCCAAAGCATACAATTATGACCGTACTCGTGATATGTCGGAAACAATAGCCGGTGTGGGCATGTCGTACCACACATAAAGTTGTTTTAATGTCTGGATACGGTTATTAGGGCTTTTTGAGTTGTTGTGTTGTCAGTCCGTTTATTTTCATGAACCCACCGGGGGGAATATCAATCAACATCATCCCCAACACTACAGCTGTGAATACTTACAATCAACCGACGCTATCCCGCAAAAGCCGAAGTAACCAACTTGTTTTAAAAAGCCAAGACGGAAAGTAACTGTGCAATATGCATCATCAGAAGAGCAAACATGCGTACCGCTAAATTGGCAAAGTCAGAGTCACAGCAATAGCACACGTACTCTACACATGGAATTGTCACCACCAATAGTAGTCGCAGTTTAGATAACGGAAGAAGTATTGGTGCATAAGCTACTATGATGGGACCGTACGATGCATCTTTCAGAATATCAACAGTCTAGAGTACGAAAGACCGTGGTTTTGTCACTCTAGGATGATTGTGCGTTGATACTATGATAGTATTATTGGAATCATGAGTATACTGAGTTAGGGCTTAGCAAGTACTTTTCTGCGGAAGTTCGAAGGCTTTCTCTTTCCGGAATGGGCTTAGGTCAGCGCTGCTTTCTGATCCGGGATCAGCTCCGGATCGTGGCAGGAGCGACACGGTGCGTGTGCTTATTGTCGGCGGATCGCTCCCGGAGTGTTCCGGAACACTCCGGGAGCGATCCAGGAAGAATCTGGCTGAGGTTTGGCGGATCCGAGATCGGGAGGTTGCAGATCAGTTGTGCTGTTTTTTAGCGTCGCGTGGAATGAAAACTGCTTACTGAGCGGTCTGGTCACGTGATTTCTATGTGACTACTTACCCATATTAATTCAAAATTCTATTTTATGTTATCTCTTTTATGCCTTTTATATACTACTACCACTACTACTAATTACTTTTCTTCTTTTATATCCTCAATCATGGTACAAGTATTTGAGAATGTAAGTATTATTATTTATTAAATATTTATTTACTACTTATATTGTTTTTTATGATTCCAAAGTGAGATT
>KV907495.1:0-55422 GCA_001990825.1 Aspergillus carbonarius ITEM 5010
AAACGTTTTTTTATAATTAAATAGTTATTTTCCCAGTAAATTCAATTCTTTTACTGACTATTGTACTCTACATAGTCCACCTGGCTTCTTAGCCCGTTACACTGTCAAGCCTACAGTCATCCTTACTTATCCCTGACCTAATTGACAGGCTTCTTACCCTGACATAAACACCCTATCACACTTAGTCGCTAACTTATAGATCAAGCAATGACTCTTTACATCATGTTATTCTCTGTGCTAGTCCTCTGGATACTCATCCTTGATGTTACTGACAAATGTTCTTGTATCTTCATCCCACCTTTTGAAATGTTTCCCCGCTACTGCAACAAGTGCCGGCGGTAACTCTGAAAATTCGGGATTTATTGCCTCAATATTTTCCTCGGCAACATAACGGACACTCTTATCCTCAACTCTGACAGTGTTAGCCTGATAATGGCAGTTCAAACAAGTTCTGGAACTTACAATACGTGGTAGAAACTTTGGTGTCTGCCACCCTGTAGGTGGTCTATTCCCATCCTTCTCATCCATTGCTCACCCGCGCCGCACTCAGTATCCCAACCCGTTATGATTGCTTGGTAATTATACCGGCGATGTGTAAAAACTTGACCAACACGGTATTTAACTTTCGTCCGCTGAGAGAATCGCCATTTGACCTCTTTCGGTATTTCGTCTACCGCCCTCATCACATGGAGGCTCTCCAAGATATGTTCATACTCAGGTGTTCCATGGAGCAGCGGTGCGACGTACTTTTCAACCAGGTGTATATCCGATGGGAACTCAGTCGCAAAAAGCTCCATCAGCCATAGCAGGTTATGTCGAATTTCCATCGGCCGAGCAAGATCCGCAAACAACATAGATGACCAAATTGCAGCATACTTGGCACCCACCACATCCTCTGGTGGTAGACGAACATCTGGGAACTGGGCCATATGTTGCACTGAATTCAGGATATTTTTGCTGCATCGAAGGACGATTTCTGATGGGCGGGATTCGCCTAGAAAGGTTGCTTGTTCAACTGCAGTGGCGCCTAAGAGTTTCAGCTGGTATTCCAGGTCTGCGACTGGCGTCTCCCTCTCTGAGCGGAAGGGATCCATGTATATTGGGCTTCCTTGTGTTCCGAATTCAATTACATTACCGTCGACATCATGACCAATAGGCGGCTTGATAATTACATGGACATGGAAAGGAAACCCACATGGTCGGGCGTCGAGGCCAACCCGCCGAGCAACAGAACAGTAGATAGTTGCAGATATTAGTGGAAGAGAATTGTGTCGAGGGTCGTTCAAAGCGGTTCCAAGAAAGTTATGTTCTAGGCAATGGTACTCCTTTCCCGCGTCGATGCCTGTAAGGCTGTTCGCCCTTAAAAACTTCGCGATAGCCCTAGCCTTCTCACGAGATGCGAGCTGGTAAATGCCTGGACAGTTTCTGGACAGAAGTGAGGCAATTGAATCTAGTTCATTGCCTATCTGAAACCATGTTAGATTGAAATGTGCTTTCAATACATTGGGCCACATACCTCTTCCAAGCTGCCGAAGTTGCTCCGCGAGATGAAAAGATCAAATGCACCTAGTGCTCTATCTAGAGGCACCTCATCGCCATTCCTCAGTTTAGCCCATTCTCGCACGGCGAGACTTCGATGGAGACAAGTCAAAAGCGCCTCCGCATAGTATCTTAAATCGAAATGATACAGTTAAAACAAGATATCATCATCGGAAATCATGGACAGCACCAACCTCCTTGCTAAATAATCTTCTGCCTCACATTTTACTTCAAGGTTGTGTAGAAGGGCATCTTTAGCATCGTACCCAAAACCTATGACCTTGCGGATCTTGTCGAATCTCCCAGTTTGATTTGCAAGAATACTGTCCAAAAGATGACAAGTTGATCGATACTTTAAATATCTTGATATATAGAGTGATTTCCAATCCACTGCAGAGATAGGGCTTGCGATCTTCGCCGACAGTTCATGTCCATGGGCCCAATGTTTGAAGTGGCTCAAACAATAAAAACGCCATAGCAAAGGCTCTGTTGTTACTCCGCGGAACCGGCGAGCCGTCTGTTCTAGAGCGGCAGTGGACCGGGGTGGGCAGAAGCAAAGAATGGAATGTAGCAACTCTTCAGGAAAGCAGTCAAGAGACGGAACCATTCCGGTGCAGGTGGCACAGAAAGAGATGACAGTGGGAACGACGGAAAGACTGCCCTAGAGCTATGATAAGTTTGTCCCGCTCGTGTCAGTGCTAGGTGCGCAGTAGTGTGCGAATCAGAGCCAAGCGGACTCTTGACGGAGAACCTGAGCGGAAAGTTTTGCCGTGTCATCCTTTTCAGGCTCACTACACATTCCTACGGAGTGTATCTAGGTACCTTACCCAAAGGCCAACATCTCCTTGATTCTGGATATTCCTCTTTAGACCTATGGGTCAATTCCAATCGACGGCCAACGGAAAGGGCGCCGACGTTTCCGCTGGACCTCTAGATAAGAAACTCGATTATTATGACCTTTTACAGGTGAACTGGGACGCATCTACAGAGGAGTAAGCTTGCCTTGTCTTTCCGTTTTCTCCACCTTTGTACATGCAGTTCATGTCGGACGAAGAATGATGGGATCAATAAAATTCTCCTGAGGTTGTATGCCTTTCGATAAAAGAAAGAGACGAGATGAGATAAATATCCAGGTTATCCCCATGCCACTAACACCCAACGCTTTCTTTTAGAATCAAAAAGGCATACAGAAAGAAAGCTCTTGAATTGCATCCAGATAGAAATTATGGAAATGTGGAATCTGCCACGAAGCTCTTTGCAGAAATCCAGTCTGCGTACGAGGTTCTGTCAGATCCTCAGGAGCGCTCATGGTACGACACACATCGAGATGTCTTGTTAGAGAGCCAATGTGGTACTGGTGTCTCCGGAGTCGCGCACAGTATGCGCACGACGACTGCAGACGAAATTTATAGGCTTTTTGCAAGGTTCAGTCCACAAATGGAATTTTCAGATTCCTCGGATGGATTCTACGGCGGTCTTCGTGAGATGTTCTCGCGACTTGCAATGGAAGAGGAGATCGCGTGTCGGGGGGAAGCCGCGGGGGTGATTGCGTACCCAACATTCGGATGTCGCAGTGATAATTTCGAGGGTGTTGTACGCCCATTCTATGTCTTTTGGGGCGGCTTTTCTACGAGAAAGTCATTTGCCTGGAAAGATGTCCATCGTTATTCAGAAGCTCCGGATCGCCGTGTCCGTAGGCTGATGGAGAAGGAGAATAGGCGCCTGAGGGAAGAAGGCATCCGTGATTTCAATGATGCCGTTCGATCGCTCGTAGCTTTTGTCAAAAAGCGCGACCCGCGATATAAGGCCAACACCCAAAGTGAGTCGCAACGCCAGGAATTTCTCCGGCAATCAGCTGCAGCACAAGCTGCCAAATCACGAGCTGCAAATCAAGCTAGGCTACGAAGCCATGTCACACAAGACTGGGCAAAGTCAGAGGACGTCGAAGACGACGAAACAATGAGTTCTGAGGCCGAAATGGAACATTTTGAATGTGTTGTGTGTCACAAAAATTTCAAGAGTATGAAGCAGTTCGAAGCGCATGAGCGGAGCAAAAAACATATCAAAGCTATCAAACAGGTTCAGAAGGAAATGAGGAATGAAAATAAACAACTGGGCCTGTCGGGAGATTCTTTGGAGTATGAAGCACAGGCCACAGATTTTGGGCCGTTATCTGCATCAAAGCCCGACACTTTGCTATTTGCATGTCCACCAGCCGAAACGGTACCCGGTGATAATGAGATTGAAAGTTGTTTACCAGCCTCTAGAGAAGCTGGTGATGAAATTCATTCATGGGCTTATGGGGACCACGTATCGCAGATAGGTCTACATGAAAATCCCGGTTCAGTTCCCGAGGATGAATTGGACTATGCCTCAAGGGATACCGTCGAGAACCGACTCCAATTGACAGATAATCGAACAGAGGATATCACAGATACGGCGGATAAATTATCTGAAGATCTATCGGCCCTATATTTTAGTCCACCCCAATCAACGGTCCAGAAATTAGGGAAGGCCAAACTGAAGCGTATGAAAAAAGACCAACAAATAAAGGACCAGCCTCGGAACATGAGATGTGCCACTTGCAGCGCTTCCTTTCCCTCTCGGACTCAACTGTTTTCCCATATCAGGAAATTTGACCACGCACAGCCCGAAAGTGTTACAGGCCATAAGAAGAATTGAAAACTACAGAGCAGTAGCGCTCTCCATCACTTGAATGGATCTAATCCAGCTCTTCCACAGCACAGACCAGCATTGCTTCATTTGTAGCGAGTCCTTCCTACTAATCGTTTAATTGCCATATGATTTTTAGTAGACGCGGCGGGAGTATGCTTTTAAAGTTTCTGAAAGAGGCTTCTTGAAGATCTGATGTTCAGTGTTATTGCCACAACTTTCTTAGGCTGTGGTATCCCACCTCCCTGGCGCGGTACTTATCCTAATCCGGCTCTCGAGTTCTTCACAACATGTGCAACTGGAAGCAAGATACCCTTGTTATTCGTTGCACCAAGAGGTGTACCAGTGCTCCATCCCATTTTCTCAAGCATAGCCCTCCCCTTGTTTCCTGCACCGATTTCAGGTGCTGACCCTCCGACAACGTCGCCATCCATGTAGGAAACAGATGCATCAGGGCGACCGCGGCGGGGCCTACTGGACTTAGATGACTTCATGTCCCGGGATTTGAGCCCGTGCTGGCTGTGTCTTTTAGATAGTATCCGGTCCACTTGAAATATCGTTTTATGCGTATATGCCGGAGTTCGAGATGTTTTGTGCACTATTGGAAACCTGGATGACCCCTTCCCTCGAGATTGTGAGCTCAAGGATAAGGCATTGGCCAATTCATGAACTAGTTTGCGGTGCTGCTTGGACATGGGAGGTAGAGCCAAACTACATGGGTAACTTTAGTCAATGACAAACAATATGCGTTCGGGGATGGGGGAGGTGTTCACCTATTCTTTGGCGATAAGAGAAAATGTCGAATTTCGGTTTTGAGATCCTCGAAGCCTATTCCATTTGTATATTTCGTTTTCAAATCAGGTTCTCGGCCACTTCGACCTAGCAGGCCCTGCGAACGTAGCTCTTCACGTTTTTGCTTCCTGGCCTTTTTCTTTGCCCTGTCATTTTGCCATGCATTTACCAGCTCAGATTCAAGTTCGCTGTCGGAGAGTGTAATATTCAGAGCATGGTTTTCCCCTTTAGGCTTCTTTTTCACACTCGGTCGGTTGAAGTCCATGACATCAAATCCATAGTAGGGATCAAATTCCAGTGAATCGGCAAAAGCCGTAGCTGATGCAAATAATCCCTGCTCTGAAGTGTGGAGGGTCTGCATATAGTCAGTAGCGGAACCTTGTTGTGTTTCACTTTCAAGGCATGACCTTTTCGCGGCCAATCACATTTTTGGAACTTACATCTAGCTCCTCCTTCTCCACGTCCTCCGTGTCAGAGATACCAGATGACGCAGCTGAGCCACTATCTGCTTGGGAAATTTGATTTTTTGTGGCTTCCTCTTCTGCCGCTTCTTCCCGAGAAGTTTGCCAAGGGAAGAAAATATCGGTTTGATCGCTCTCGTGTTTCTCCTCCAGGTTTAGCCCATCGCGTTGAGGAAACATCGTTTCTTGTTGGAAAGCCAGGGAATTTGCAGCTGCAGAAGCCACGGGGTCCTGTCTTGTCCTGGACTCTACTGAGTCGCTGGTTCGAAAGCCGTAGCCTTGACCTCCAATCGCGTACGAAGTACTGGTCAGTATCAGGTAGTCGTCATCGATATTCTCTATGTAGTCGGCGAGAATATCATCCTCCTCCCTTTTCCATTTTCGGTGGTTCTGCTTCTGTTTCTCTCCCCTGAGTGAAATGTAACCAAGACTATCACCTTTTGCCCGCGGATATGATTCTGTCGAGTCTTCCCTGGAAATAGACGATGAACCGGTGTCAAGCTTGGAGAAATGATGTGCTGATAGAATGTCCTCGGCTTTTCTTCTATGTCGTAAACCACTGGTGACAGTCGCGGTGTTTTGCTCCTGGATTTCGATGGAAGGATCTTTGTGGTCATCTTGCTGATTCCTCCGCCCACGAAACACAATTTCGTCTTCACTAGAGTCAACAGAAGTTCGTGACTTAAAGCTAATGGTTTGATCCCGAGTTGATACAGTATGGTCAACCGAGTCAGCACAGAGTGATGGGTCCTTTTCTTCCGATATAGGTTCTGGCGCCGATCTTACCATCGATTGACTGGGAGATTGTAGTTCCAGTGTCTGAGTAAGTTGGGCCGGTTTAATCAGGTTTGTGGTATTCACGAATTGGTGTTCAGTTTCTTGGTCGGGCTGTGGATCCTGGGCGCTCACAAACCGCACAGTCTGGTGACGAAGAGAGGCACCCGTCCTCCAGAGATTGCGTCCTTCGGTGTTGCGCGCTTCTTGCTGCATCGTGAGTTGACAATTGTGGTGACCTTTTAGAGGTCAGTATCCTTGCACGATGGAGTGCTAGTGTGCTAATGATACAGTACCTAGAAAATCATCTGCCGCTGTTCTCAGCTTTTTGTTCCGAGCTTTTGCCTTGGTGGAACGCGTCATTTTCGAGTTGTGCTTTCTGTCTGGCCCTTCTCTATACTATCTTTTTATCCGACTGATTATACCGATATAGGATGTTAGCATGGGTGGCCAGTGTTATCGCCCTTGCCCGTCGATCTTTCACTTCGTGATCATGTGCAGCTCGTACTTATGTAAGATTGCCAGGCGGTCAAGATTCTCGGCGGGGCTCAACGTTATCGAATGTGTTATTGACCCTTGACACTACCCCCCCGTGTACACAGCAACGTCTTTACTGTTAGCATAACAATATCAAATTCTATAAGTCATGCCTTATTATATTCTTGTGTCGTAACCCCTCTTGCAGTGTCCCGCTGGGCTCATGGTTGTCCTTCATGACCTTGTCACCATGCCGAACTGCCACGGCCCTCCTAGCTTACCCCGTGACTACTGCTAATGCATAGATAGTGTGACCCCTCCTGGTAGGATTAAGCTTCCTTCTTCGGTTCCTTCACCCTTTGGTCCCTACACCTTTGAAGTTGCTCCTTGTTGGTAGTTATCGGTACTCTATTCTTCATACCTGCATGGCTTTACTGGGGTCTTTCTGATCGGTTTTTATGGCCTGGATTTCCGTACCACCACCAGCCGAGGGCAATATATAGTACCATCCATCAAAGAGTGACGTACTACCACACCATACCACTCACTCTACCACTGCTAGGCTCCTATATCTGCGAAACCAGAGGGCATATCACATATTATAGGACGGACACAGACATGAACAGTGTGGATATAGGACGATGCAGCAAACGCATCGTACAGTATCTATGGGATCCAGAACCCAAGAATGACGAAGATCCAAAGGCATCAATCTGGTGTCTGGGAGTAGAGTACCCTCCCTATCAGGATAACCCCCGGAAGACCAAAACATGTAAGACAATGCAAGATTATAACAGCGCACCTCGCAAACAAAAACCACACTGATTGATGATATAACTGATACGATGTCAGTAGACAACAGCGACCCTTGGCAGAACGGGCAGACGGCAAGAACCCGGACAACAACAGACCATGCCTGGCCTGAGTCTTTCCTCTTAGATTTCGAATCCAAAATTTGGATGACATATCGATCGAACTTTCCCCCCATACCGAAGCTCGAGTGCGGTGACATGACTGCATCAATGACACTGGGGGTACGCCTAAGAAGCCATCTAGTAGATACGCAAGGCTTCACTTCTGATACTGGCTGGGGCTGTATGATACGATCCGGCCAGAGCCTATTGGCAAATGCAATGTCTATTCTCCTACTTGGGCGCGGTACTATTGTCTACACGTATTAGTTCAATACCATGCTAACACACCACAAGGTTGGCGTCGCGGGGAGAACCTTGAGGAAGAGGCACAGTTGCTGTCGCTTTTTGCCGATGTGCCAAGTGCACCGTTCTCAATACATCGTTTCGTCACACATGGGGCGGAATCTTGCGGCAAATACCCAGGAGAATGGTTTGGGCCCTCTGCGACTGCTAAATGTATAGAGTAAGTTGTTTGCTCCCCTCCCCCTTTAACATGGATTACGAGCTAAAAAGCAAAGCAGAGCGCTCTCATCCCAATGTGAGCACCCAATGCTCAGAGTGTACGTTACGAATGACACATCGGAAGTCTACCAGGATAAGTTCATGAGTGTCGCGCGCAACAACTCTGGTGTCTTCCAGCCCACCTTAATACTCCTAGGAACCAGGCTTGGTATCAACCACATTACACCTGTATATTGGGACGGGCTAAAGGCTGCGCTTCAGTTTCCCCAATCGGTCGGGATCGCAGGGTACACTTCCACACCCTAGCCCCAGTTCAACGATGACAAAGCTGACGTCATCAACAGAGGACGCCCGTCGGCGTCTCACTATTTCGTTGGCGCCCAGGGGTCACATTTATTTTACTTGGATCCACACTACACTCGTCCAGCGTTTCCAGACCGCGAACAGGGTGTATCGTACTCTAAGGAGGAAGTGGATACTTATCATACCCGGCGATTAAGAAGAATTCACTTGAAGGACATGGATCCGAGCATGCTTATAGGCTTCCTTATCCGAAACCAAGAAGATTGGTACGATTGGATTAACCGTTTACAAGCAGTTGACGGAAGACCGATAATTCATGTGCTCAACAAAATGAATACTGATCACAGGCAGGAAGCGGAAGCCCTCGACCAAGTTGAAGTATTGGATGATAGTGAATAGAGCGATAGTCTTACCAATGAAGCATTCTATGTTGTTTGAATAGGGCCCGTGTCGGACTGTCATTTATCAATTTCAGTTTGTACTCTCATGAGTGCAACTAAGAAATTTGATATTCGAATTCTGCCAGGGAAGGCAATTCCGCGCAACCAACCCCAGGCCCGAGTTATGTTACACCGCATTCACGTCACGAAAACCATAAGAACATTTGGCCCAAAGGGAAAAAAGAAATAAAGCCATCCCATGACACATTAAAATCCCGCGAACACCCTATAACCCACCACCTCAAAACCATAACAGATGACGAGGTAGCAAAAGAACAATCCTGCAGAAAAGAAAAAAAAATAAAAATAAAAAAAATAAAGTGAAAACAAAGGAAATGCTTATTTGGCAGACGATGAGTACTTCGTGACAGCCTTGGTGCCTTCCGATACCGCATGCTTTGCCAATTCACCGGGAAGGATGAGCCTCACACTGGTGGTGTTAGTCAGCTGTGACAAGTTTACCATAGCAAATGACTTACGAGGTCTGGATCTCCCTTGAAGAGATGGTGGACTTCTTGTTGTAAGCGGCAAGTTTAGAAGCCTCGGTCGCAACACGCTCGAAGATATCTATGATCGTTAGATACCCGGATAAAGCTATATTTTGGTGGCAACATACCGTTGACGAAAGAGTTCAGGATAGACATCGCCCGAGTCGAGATACCGGTATCAGGGTGAACCTGCTTCAGGACTAACGTGGAGTTAATTTTCCGAACGGACAACTTTTTCGAAATGAGTTCTCACCCTTGTAGATGTAGGACGAGTAAGTCTCCTTTCTGGTCTTTCCACGCTTCTTCTTATCGCCAGAGGCGGCGGCAGTCTTCTTGCCAGCTTCCTTCTTCTCAGCCGGGGCCTTGCCGCCAGCCGGGGCCTTACCACCGGTGCTGGGCTTCTTCTCAGCGGCTTTGGGAGGCATGTTTAGAGATCGAAATTAGGTATGAGAAATAAAGAGGTTGATAACAAAGTGTATGATACGTTGTTGCGTTGATGTGGGCGGAAGATAGAATGAGGAGGAGAACAAGAATGATGGAGACGCGGTGACGAGGGGAGGCGCGCTACTTATACTAGCTCGCAAATACTCAGTTGATCCTGAGTCCGCAAAAGAAGCAGAATTTCGATACGGTTACAAGTGTGTATGATCTGTATGATTAGATGAGGGGAAACGCGTCAGTCACTGCGGAGAGTTGACTAAGATCACGCTAGCATAACAGTATTGAAACAACACTATGCAATTACCACGCCTTACCACATCTGGCCGACCACACGCGGAATCATACCAAACACCTCTATGCCAAGCTATGGGTGCACCGGAATATGATCTCTCTTATGATTGGCTGGCCCCGCTAAGCGAGAGGGTGATCTGAAAGGCTCCTGGGTAGTCCAACGTCACCCCGATCGCGTTGTTATATATGTCCTCCGCTCCCTCGCGTTGGCCGACAACCCTTCAACAACGTATCCTGTTCACCACCATCGTCATTTTATCGAGTCCACGTCACCAATAACTCAACTACCAAAACACCATCCAAAATGACTGGAGGCAAATCCGGAGGCAAGGCCAGCGGCAGCAAGAACGCCCAATCGTATGTCATTGATGCATCTTTAGCCCTTTGGGGGAATCGATTAAAACTAATGGATAAATGCAGCCGTTCGTCCAAGGCCGGTCTCGCGTTCCCCGTTGGACGTGTTCACCGTCTTCTCCGCAAGGGAAACTATGCTCAGCGTGTCGGTGCTGGTGAGTCAGCAGGTCCCAATATTCATCAATAAGTCTAATTCCACCAAAGGTGCCCCCGTTTACCTTGCTGCCGTTCTCGAATATCTTGCTGCCGAGATCCTCGAATTGGCCGGAAATGCCGCTCGCGATAACAAGAAGACTCGTATCATTCCCCGTCATCTCCAGCTAGCTATTCGCAACGACGAGGAACTGAACAAGCTCCTGGGTCATGTCACCATTGCCCAGGGTGGTGTCCTTCCCAATATCCATCAGAGTGAGTTTCAAGATCTTCGTGTGCCGCATAGTCTATGCGATACTAACGCCGCACAGACCTTCTCCCTAAGAAGACCCCCAAGAGTGGAAAGGGCCCAGGAAGCCAGGAGCTGTAAACAATTTCTTTCTAATTTGGGTTCTCTGATTCGGCGCGGTTTGGTTCTCTTATTGATGTGATAACGGGGTTCTGGTCGGAACGTTTATGGCTCTGCGTTTTCTTTTTCTAGTTTCCTTTCAGAGTTTATGGTTGTACATTATGTCTACGGACATGGAATGATACCGACAGCATTTTCATGGATTGAATCCTAAGGTTATACCTTGGATGGTATAGTTTTGCTTCAAAATCATCGATGTATTCCGGTCCGGTTTTCGAACCCTGGGACTTGTTCGGGGTCCTAGCTGAGTACAGTAGACTAATCAAATTTATTCCATATAAAGAATTATTAGGCCGGATGAGCCGTGCAAGGCAGTGACAACAGCAATACTCAATGGTATGCGGCGCTTTCCGAAGCAACTAGCAGGCGTGAGTATCAAAACAACTAGCCCTTTCAGTAGGGTCATGTTCACTTACGGGGCAATTGGGGGGCGGGGATATTCCTCTCGTATTTGCTGCCTTGAGGGATGTCAGATAATCATGACTTGCGTGTTTCAAAAGGCTTCTGTCACACTCACCACCTGGAGCGGTAGGCGCGCGATAAGGGTCGGGGTGTTTCCAGGTCTCTAGTAGTTTTTCTGTCTCTTGGAGCAATACCTATCGGATCCGCTGTCAGTTTGTTGAACGCAGAATGGAAAGCATTAGGAACGAACGCTTACCTTTTGCTGGCGAGGGTCGCGAACATCCTTATTGGCCTCAAAGAGTGAGCGAATATACACTGCCTGTCCTCTCCAGATCTGGCGGTGAACGGCCCAGTCAAGAGCCAATTTCAAAGAACGTCGGTAGAGGGAACTGTACAAGGTCAGAATATCTTCTGTCCGCTCTTCCTTCAATCAACTTACGCGCCAGCGTTGAGAGGCATTGTGGCTCTGCAGCAATTCTGCTAGGAGACTGGTCTTTCTGTATTTTCCTTTGGAGGCGGGCTGGGGTAATGCACCAAAAACTCTCGGAGGCAGTCTTTGGAGCTTTGCACAAGTCAACTCGTTCAGCTGCTTTGCCGTTAATGATACTCGGCGGGTCGAAGAAAGTACCAAGTTGGCATAGTCCGTTTCCCGGACAAGCGTAATAATAATACTCCGTTCATTTGCCGGGCGCAGGGAATGTAGGCTGCTAAGGGAGATTCCGGTTGTCTCGGCCCGGGCTTGAGGTCTCTTTGCCCTGACATACATAAGTTTCGTCACTCTGCAATTCCGGCAGGAAATATCCATAGGACTAGAGTCCCACTCTCAACAGGTTCACTTATACTCTCACGGCTCAAAGCTACTCTTGTACAAGTTTCATCTCGGGTCTACAACCGAAGTTACCTAATCAGGTCACCATGGCTTCTCGATTACCGTTTCACCGTCTCTCTGAGCAACATCTGAGGACTCTTCCTCGACACACCAGCGCCTCCCGCAGCCTCTACTCTGGCCGCTGCAGGAACTTCACGTCCGTTGCTCTCCAGAATGGCGCTAAGGGCTCTCTTAGGCCAACCTTGGGACTCCAGAAAGTCACGGTTCTTGGGTCAGTGACAATCAAATCTTGGTGTACCATGGCAATGGATGACTGATTGCTGTCGTAGTCCTAACGTCTCACGCTTCAACATCGATCTATTTGGGCGTTTTCAAATCAGAACCTATGGTATTGTGGCCCTTGTCTAATATTACGAAACATCACTCTAATAAATGCTGTTGTCTTTCGATAGCGGACACTGTTGTCAAGGTTCCCCAAATGGCGGAATCGATTACGGAGGGAACATTGAAGCAATTTTCCAAGCGTAAGATACCGGTACTCGGTTCACTTCGATAGACTAACGTTGTTCGAAGAGGTTGGCGACTACGTCGAACGGGATGAGGAGATTGCGACCATAGAAACAGACAAGGTAAGCGACGAGAGGCGATAACGCCTTATGTATCCTGCGTACGCCCTTGGGGGTTCACAAATAGTGGCTCACTTGTCACAGATTGACGTGTCAGTCAATGCACCGGAGTCGGGTACAATCAAAGAGCTCCTCGTGAGCGAAGAGGACACAGTTACGGTTGGGCAGGACCTTATCAAGCTGGAGCTTGGCGGCGCCCACGAAACCAAGAAAGAAGAGGCAATCGAAAAGCCAGCCGCGCCAGCCGCCGCCGATACTCCCACAGCTTCGGAGCCCGCACAGCATAAGACACCGGAATCACCGAAAGCTTCGTCCGACAAGGCTACAACTCCGGAGCCTAGTCCCTCGAAGCAAGCAGAACCGGCATCTACCAAGTCACACGCCCCTGGGGATGTGAAACCCAGCGTTGCGGGTCGTGAAGAGCGGAGAGTATGTACCCGGTGAACGCCTCATTTTTCCCATTACAACTTCCTGCTAACATAGTAATCCTTTTTGTTTGTCTTATAGGTGAAGATGAACAGGATGAGATTGAGGATTGCGGAGCGTTTGAAGCAGTCTCAGAATACGGCAGCTTCGCTCACTACTTTCAATGAAGTCGACATGTCCTCACTCATGGAGTTCCGGAAATTATACAAAGATGCTGTACTGAAGAAGACCGGTGTGAAGCTTGGATTCATGAGTGCCTTTTCGCGTGCTTGTGTTCTGGCTATGAAGGACGTCCCCGCCGTCAACGCATCTATCGAAGGCCCTAATGGCGGAGACACCATTGTTTATCGCGATTACGTCGACATTAGCGTGGCGGTTGCTACTGAGAAAGGTCTGGTCACACCGGTAGTCCGTAACGCAGAAACCATGGACCTTGTCGGCATTGAGAAGGCCATTGCGGACCTTGGCAAGAAGGTCGCGAACTCCCCAAAGCAGCTTTTATCTTATACCTTGCTAATCCTTCGTTGACCAGGCTCGTGACAACAAGTTGACCATTGAGGATATGGCTGGAGGCTCTTTCACCATTAGCAATGTGAGTACACGGGTACCTGTGAAAAAGAGTCTTGCTTGGATATTGATACTTCTTTAAGGGTGGAGTGTTTGGCTCTCTGATGGGCACCCCGATTATCAACCTCCCACAGACAGGTGAGTTTGGATTTTTGCAGGTCAATTGGATTTATGCCTAACTTTTTTCAAGCTGTTCTTGGGCTCCACGCAATCAAGGACAAGCCAGTGGCTGTGAACGGTAAAGTTGAGATTCGCCCGGTATGTTGCCATTCTGGAAATGAACGCCGCTCTAGCCGCTAATATTGTGCGTAGATGATGTATCTGGCCTTGACGTATGATCACCGACTCCTGGACGGCCGTGAGGCTGTGACTTTCCTGGTCAAGGTCATTCTTCCATCTCAAACTGCTTCCTTTGAATTCGGCTAACCGTAACTAATGCAGGTTAAGGAATACATTGAAGACCCTCGTCGCATGCTGCTGGGCTAGATCTTCTTTACTTAGGTCTTGGGTAGCGGAGGTCTTATGCCCCATTTTATACTTTGGTTCGAGATTCTCGACTTGTAGACTAACCGTTTTGTATGGAAATATTAACCTATCAGCTTACAATACAAATTTCAACTAGGGTCGATTGCATTCTATAGCCAAAATGCAACCTTCATCTCTAGACCTGAATCACCATGTATACACATGCTGAGACGTCTTCTGCCGTTAAAACCCCACCTTTTCTTTCAACTTCTGTGTCTCTTCACGGCTCAGTCCACCAACTTTTCCCCTCTCTAGTTGTAAGAGTATTGGTGGGTCTAACGTTTTCATCAGGTTAGTGAGGAAACCATGTACGGCAGAAACAATGCCATTTTCGCGTGATTTTCTTTGACGGGCTTCTCTCATCGCATCAGGTGGAGGATCGATAGGCAGCCGAATGTAACTCAGGTACTCGGTGTTTGCCTGGCTCTTCCCGGGATCTGAATTTTTGCGCAAGTGCTCAATGACACGATGTACACATTCCCTATACCCATGCCGCGATCCGTTACCAATCGTGCGGCACTCGTTCGATGCAGCTTGCATTACTAGTTTCGTAGCAATATCAGCGTGTCCCTCTGGCAATTTATTTTTCGAGACATGGCATAGAGTGATATATTTGTCCAACAAGTTGCAGGACTTGTCCAATGCTTGAGGGCACCCATTGCTAGTGTATGGCTCGTCGTCCCTGGGGGGCGAATACCGGGGTGATGAGCGTCTCCGGGTTTCTGTTACGGGACACTTGGCCCCGTCCGTTGTGCGCTGAAATCCTTGTGACAGTTCCGCGGCAGCCGGCGCTCTACTTTGTTCCAAGAGCCCTTGGCCATCACTAAACATCTGTGCGAATTCTAGGATCTGGATCTTGATATGTATATCCTCAGAGAAAAGGTGCTCCTGTAGGAGTGCAGCCCTGATAGCTGTGGGTTGAACGTCAGCATTTCTCACTCACTGTCAGGTGCATGGTGGGAATCATACTGTCGATGGTCTTAAGGTTCCAACTGAGCTCCCAATCATGTGTCTGCTGTCCCTCATCCTTGGCCTTCCCAGCGCAGAGCACTAGGTCAATGGTGACACATAGAAGATAATCCAGTATCATCAGGTCTACCTCTAATTGGGTATCCGGGTCTGCTGTTCGCGATTCCATTGTGGGGTGAGGCAGGAATTCGGCAAGGGAGCCATTATGTACGGGTGGATGATGACTGAGTAGTACTAGTAGTGAGGTAGTGGTCACCGTCCCCATCCCCCCCGGTCTACGGGTATTGACAAGACATACTCACTGCATGCAGGTGGACCTGGGAATTCTCAATGATACTCCGCACAAGCCAAGAGTTGCTGGAGGTTCCCGCATGACTAAGTGAGATTTTTGGCCAATGGTGAATGACCCAAGTGCAGCTTACTGAACTCCCTTAATGGTACATCCATCGTTCAAGTCCACGGGCGATGAATCTATGGGAATTAAGGCAGTCATAACTGACAGTCCTTGGTGTCCAGAGCGTAGTGCAGGAAAGCACAAAGAACTAGTGTGTGCTCTTGGTGTGGCTACTGTGAATGTATATGTGACATATATGTCAGCTTGCTCCGTACATAAATATATAATAATGACAAGACATAGTGAATTCAGCCCTGCCGAATTCTTCTACAGATCAACATGTACGTGACCCGCTCATAGACATGTTCGATCAGCCATGTGCAATACCTTATACCCATATACATATTATATCTAGACGGAGGACAAGGCGCTTCAATACCATTACCAACCGGGGGGCAGTGGGCACGTGACCTTCGGTGGGCAAACGTTAGCATGGCGTCATATACCTAAATACTCAGTCCACCACAATTACAATATGCCATATTCTGACACGAGCACCCCCCGTTTGTCAATGCCATATTCTGACACGAGCACCCCCCGTTTGCATTGACAGCACCAGACATAAGCCCGAGAGTTCAGACACATTCCCCTGCTACATTGGCTTAAGGTAGAGGGAACCGCCTTTGTGTTTCATGTCAAGAGGTGCAGCCCTATCACACACAAAGGTCCTGCGAAAGTCCATATCGATGGCGTGGTACTGTTCTGGCTCCACGAATAGCGAGCTGATCGAGAACCTGTCTAAGACAGGCCTTATAAAGAACGAGAGAGTGAAGAAGGCCATGTTAGGCGTGAGCAGCTATCCCTCCCCCTCCCTGACACAGGACTACATGTGTCTCGGCTTGACGCGCCCCTCTCGAGAAGACCCTCCTGCCACCCAGGACAGAGCTGACACCCCTCACCCCTACCCCAAGAGCCACGCATCCCTCACCGGATGAATCAGGCCAAACCAGACACTTCCTACGTTCTTGTTTGGACCGGTTTTCTGACCGAGACACAAGGTTGATCGCGCCCATTACGCGCCCTCGAGGCCATATTCGGATTCACCGCAGCCCATTGGCCACGGTGCAACCATCTCTGCCCCCCATATGCATGGTCATGCATGTGAATACCTCATAAACTTCCTCCAACCCGGCTCGCGCGTGTTGGACATTGGGTCTGGCTCGGGTTACTTGACTCATGTCCTTGCCAACCTCGTCATGAGTGCTCCCCCCACGAACGAAACCTGCGGTCAGGTTATAGGAGTAGACCACATCCCGGAGCTGGTAGCACTAGCACGTGACAATATGCGTAAATCGAAACAGGGGCGCAGTTTCCTCGAGTCTGGAAGTGTTAAATTAGTCCTTGCTGATGGCCGCTTGGGCTGGGAAGAAGGTGCGCCGTATGACGCTATTCACGTTGGTGCGGCTGCAGAACAACTTTATCCTACGCTTATCGAGCAACTTCGCGCCCCCGGGCGGATGTTTATCCCTGTTGATACAGACGACGATGAGGGTGCTGAAGGTAGCCTTGGGTTGGGTGGTGGACAATATATCTGGGTAGTTGATAAAAGAGAGGATGGGTCAGTGCACAAAGAAAAGGTATTCCAGGTTAGCTACGTTCCCCTGACCGACCGCCCGGGAACCTAAGGAACTTGGTTGTCTAATATCTTCTCTGCTGCATTGGAAACGACAAATGTGAAAAAAAGCATTAAGTCTGTTTCCTTTGATCCGATGTATCCGATTCTGAGATCCCTCGATAGCGGGTGAACATCAATATTCAAATTGATTACCTGTGTTGGAAGACCGGTAAATGTCTATAGTACAAAATGCGTGCTAGTCTGTCCCCCCCACCAAAAAAAGGAACAAGGAGAGTCTCCGGAAGAACCAAGCCCGGAATATCTCTTTTAACAGTCCTAAGTCCGAACTTGGATTCAGCGAAAAGGAAAGCCACCGGGAAAGTTGAACCCCTGCCCCGAGAACTTGAACTGCGGGCCGCCTTGTTGGAAGAAGAATTGTTGTCCACCACCTTGCCCAAACGGGCTTCCTTGAAAAGGCCTGCCCCTTTGTGAGTCGGGATCATTTGGGTCATCGCCATTGTCGTACCGGGCTCGCAGTTCAGGGTCGGAGAGTACTTCGTAAGCCTCATTGATAGAGGCCATATTCTTTTCAGCTTCCTCCTTGGTGACGCCCTGGGAAATAGCCTTATCAGGGTGATGCTGTTTCGTAAGCTGCCGATAAGCACGCTTGATTGTCCGATCATCCGCATCACGGCTAACACCCAAGACTTTATAGTAATCCTTCTGCTTGGAGCGTTTCTGTAGAACATGGGCCTTCTGCAGCAGTGCTTGTACTTCCCTAGAACCAGAGTGGTGTTCTTTGGCTTGGTTTAGCAGACTTATAGCATCATCAAATCGATCCTCGTCAATAGCAAGTTCACTCTTGAAGAGGAGCCCTGCCAGGGAATGCGGATCCAAATCCAGAGCTTGCGAGCAATAAGGTGTAGCCCGTTTTGGCATTTGGACCTGTGCATTCACGCATAATTAGAAATGTATTGTAATAAAAATTGACCAGCGGGGGATAAGTGCCCACAAACCTCTCGGAAAACCTCGCACGTCTGTTCGACCAATGTGGCATAAAGGTTGTTGGGGGCCGCTGGATGAATGTGACCAGCTTCTTTTGCTTGCTCGACATCTCTCTGCACATCATGAAGGAGGCCGCTTTCGTCACCAGCGCCAATTAGTAGATTTATGGCGTTGTTGTACTTTCGCAAATCCACAGCGTCTTTCAGTTTCTGCAACTGTTTTACAATCTGTTTCTCCCTGCGATAGAGGCGATTGCATGGCTTTGAATCGGGGTCAGAATGTAGACATTTGCGAATTTGCGAAATTCCGCGGTCATTGTCTCCCAAGGCATAAAAAAGGGTCGATGATATTTGTAGATAAGGCTCTAACGAGCTTGGATATATTTGGAGAACGTGAGAAAGATCGCTGATTCCCTGTTCAATCTCGCCCGCCTCAAAGCGACAATGTGCTCGAGCCCGCCGCAGGCTTAGAGACATCGGTGCTTTGGCCAGGGCCACATTTGCTTGGCTGACGCAGATATCCCAAGCTTCACGGGCTTCCGCCTCAAGCGCGGCCGACGCAGCGTCACGCGATTCCTGGAGTTCTTGGTACTCAGGGGCGGCCTTCTTACCAGCTTTAGCAAGATCATCTAGTGCACCCGTCCAATCAGCAGAATTAGCCCTAAGGCGTGCTCGCTGTAGAAGAGCGCTTTCAAAATCTGGCTTCAGTTGCAGAACTCGATCGAAGTCTTCCAAAGCCAGCAAGCTCTTACCCAGAGACAGGTGTGCTGCACCTCTCTGGAAAAGCGTCAGGTAATTGGTTGGGTCTCTGGCCACAGCTGCATCGAAATACAGCAAGGCCTCGCGCGGGGAGCCTCCCGCAAGGTGTGTTTTTGCAGAAGCAATCAAAGACGACAGTGGTGTGTCAGGGGATATGTGAGAAGACTGAAGACCATGGCCAGCTGACAGAAAGGCCAGGAAGACTGTAAGAGAACCCAGAGATAGGAGCATTGTGTTTTGCCGCCGGCGAAGCACTATAAACTGGACTCTGACGAAGGACGGGGGATGATTCTGGCTAGATGGTCATAGTAGGCCTGGACTTGTAGCCAGTGTAGAATGAGCAACCAAGAATGGACGTAAAGGAGTGCAAGGGACCTTGGAGAGGTCGGATAGCGATTTACATATTATCAATGCCAGCGAAAGCCGTCAGGACACTATCGTTGTTCGTCGAAGAGGAGGGCGCGGATGAGAGGGGAGGCTCGATTCACGATTTACCTTCCAGTCTGGCCTTTACAACAGCCTTACATACGGTAATATTACCGGGGGTTAACCGGAGTATCGCAATGTTACCGGGTACCCGTACTTACACTTCGCATTCTGATCCTACCGTAGGCAACAGCTGGATCGACAACTCCTGCACGATAGAATATGTTCAACGCTCCGTGGGTATGCTCTCGATGTTCTGTGCGGTCTGCTACTAGGATTGGTTCCAAATCGCGCCTGTTTCTACAGCGCCAGGGCCTGAAGACAGGTCTGCATCACCCGCATGCCTTTTCTATTCGCTGTCGAACTGGAGACTGACGCGACCTGCGCCAGATTCCGGCCTTTCGCCAGTCTTATTGGCACGCGCCCGTTCTTTATCCAATGAGCATTCTGCTCTGTCTGCGCATTTGGGGGAGGTATTTGATGCGAAACTCGCAAAACGAGTGGGTGAACTTGCACCAATTGCAAGTACCTTGAAAGAATGGGATCATGCTAACAACGTACGTGGTTCCTAATACTTCTGCGTATTCGGCTTTGTTGACATGTTGCAGTCTATAGCAGAATTGCTGTCCCTGCTTAATGACCCCAATACGGATGCCGAGCTGAAGTCCCTTGCGGTGGAGGATTTGGAAAGCAGCAAAGTCTCACTGCCTACTATAACGGGCAATTTGAAAAAGGCCCTTATCCCTCGCCATCCCTTTGCAGATCTCCCGTGCTTGCTTGAAATACGCCCGGGTGCTGGGGGTGATGAGGCGGGTCTATTCGCTTTTGAATTATTGAGGATGTACATCGCCTTCTGTTCACGTCGTGGCTTTCGATATAGCCTTCTAAAACAGGAAGTCGCAGACGGTCCTGCCGAAGATCGTCTGAGCGAAGCGGTACTGGAAGTTGCCGCGGATGGGGCTTATGAAATTTTGAGAACTGAGTCGGGCGTACACAGAGTACAGAGGGTTCCAGCCACGGAGGCCAAGGGCCGTACCCATACCAGCGCCGTTAGTGTGATGATTCTTCCGAGCTTTCCGGAAACTGGTAACGGCCTGGATAGTTCACTCAATTTCGAGGACCCAAACAGTGACTATTATGTTGATCCTCAAGAGGTCCGCATAGAGAAGATGCGAGCCAGCGGCGCGGGCGGTCAGCATGTAAACAAAACAGAATCAGCCATTCGGTTGACACATATACCGACGGGTATTGTTGTCTCGATGCAAGATTCACGGTCTCAACACTCTAATCGAAAGAAGGCATGGCAGGTCTTACGGGCAAGGTTGGCCGAGGCAAGACGGGAAGCCCGGGAACAGGAAATAGTTGAGCTAAGGAGGGGGGCGATGGGGGGTGTGGCTCGGATGGGACGTGGTGACAAAATCCGAACGTATAATTACGGTCAGAATCGCTGCACGGATCATCGCAGCGGCATCACCTTGCACAACTTGGATGGTGTTCTTGATGGAGGCGTGGGTTTAGAAACCGTAATGAATAGCGTACGGACATGGCTTGTCGACCGTGATATAGCTGCCATGGCTGTCGAGGCATCAGTCAAAGAACAGAAAGGGCTGCAATCTCAACAGTGATAGGGTCTGTGTATAACCCATAAAAACAGCCATTCGCTCATTAGCAGTCTAGATACATCCATATAGTATGGCACAATGGTTTAATACCATGCATTTCGACAAGTCTAGAAGATAATACCTCATGTTTCGCATACACTGCCAACCGTTTGCAACCATCAGATGTATCTCCTTTCGGGATCAAAACTATCTAAGGTATCCATTGTTTTTTCGTACCTGCGAGATGTTAGGCCAGTACACAGTTGGCAATGGGGGTCGTTTGAACACGAACATGGTGAACACTATGCCTCCGCTCATTATCAATCTCGCTAGTCGTGGGACAGCTCCGGACCAGAAGGTCAAGACTCCCTCGTCCTTAAATATACGCGCTGCGCAGACGAAGCTGTTCTTATAGTTCTTGCTGGCTTCTAGCGATTGCATTCTACTGTCGTATCAGTACCCATACGCCCTTTTCTCTTTTCTTTCTCTCCATTCTTTTTTCTTTTCTGGAAAAGGAAATAGAGCCGTGGTGGACAGCTGCTCGATACGTACCTTGTCTTGACAGTATCAAGAGGTTGTGTAACATAACTATGCGCAAGTAGATCAGCATAACGACAACGAGAAGCATCCATGGGGTGTGGAATGAATGTACACAGTGATAAGACCTGCAATGCCTCCAAGAGCAAAGGTACTCGCAGTTCCTAACTTCTCACCGGGGGCGACGTGGCCCTGGGCCATTTGCTTCAACATTGTATAGCTTGAAAACCGCACTGCCGAATTGGCAGCCTGCCGCGCAGTTGTAGGGATAAAGCCCTGGAAAAATCCCCGAGCACCTCGTTCCTGGAAGATGACCTTACTGCCGTGTAAGAACCCACGCATGCGAGGGTTCTGCGACTTGCGATCATCTATTCTGTAGCATTTACAGATATGGCAAGGAGTCAGTACTATCCGTACAATGCACAGCAGATGAACGTTGGCTTGAGGGAATAGGATGGTCAGTGCCTGGGCTTAACGA
The DNA here is from genome assembly GCA_001990825.1 of Aspergillus carbonarius ITEM 5010. NCBI lineage: Eukaryota > Fungi > Ascomycota > Eurotiomycetes > Eurotiales > Aspergillaceae > Aspergillus > Aspergillus carbonarius. The sequence goes on from KV907495.1 coordinate 22,070, forward strand.
ACAATTGCGTTTTAATGCTCTCAAAAGGAGTAACCGCCAGCAGAGACTCCGTAAATCCCGCTCCAAAACCCGCGACAACAGTCCTAGGTCCAGAAATATGGCCATTTTCATCTTGCAATAGCGATTTCAACCAGTCGAAAGCGACAAATCCTTTATCGGTGAAGACCCCAGCATGAGCCACTACACGGCGCGAAACTCTTTTGATAAAATGGGATGGAACTCACGAATTCCTGCCTTAAGGGAGTTCCCTATAATCAGGGTTGTGCACCCAGCGTACCATTGTTTTCCAAACGGCGGCCATGGCAGTTTCTTTGCGTCGGGTAACCTGCGGTTGAGCTGGGATCGGGTTTTCGCAACTGGATGTGTTGAGCATTTCATGACGGTTGTAACGGCTAATTTTGACGTGTGTCTTACATTCGGCTGGATAGGTAATTGCTGTTGTTGATTTAGCGAATGATACTGTCAATAGGCATCAGAAGATGGTATACCAATCTCGACTGCACCGGCAGTAGACCCTGCGATAATGGACCGCAGGCTGCTGGGCTAGGTTTTCATTAGTACAGCAATTGGTGGGTGGCAAGGATATCAAGAGGAGAGCAGCAAACCTTGGGTCTCTGCTCGTTCTCGGAATTTGCCATTGATAATGTAGTGGTTTCTGCGGACCAGCGTGGGCTTAAGCCTGTTGGTTGGCTATTCGCTCAGAGATATTCAGTATGGGAGTAGATAGTATGGAGCACAAGTCATGCGAATACGGGGTTCTATGAGTACAATTCCCGCAAAATCCACCACGGTACGCGGGGTATCAGCTATGAGTTAAGCTTAAAGCCATAATGGTACGCTGTGCTCCGTACCATAAATCAATGCTCGTACATGTCACTATGTTTCCCAGCATATTGCATTGGCTTAGAATCGGTCTTGGGGTTTTCCAGGGATTGAGAATTGTCATACCGCTAGACACTACTGACTAGATCGTAAGCTTGAATATCGTAGTGCCAGATCGCTGAGAAACCACAAGTGGCATATAATTCTCCCTGGACTATTTTTTTCTTTCCCTTTTTCTTTCATCCCTTTATATTTTTTTTTTATCTTTTTCTTTTTCATCTTTTTCTTTTTTTTTTCTTTTTCCTCTCTTTTTTCCTTCCCCCCGTTTTACCCCTCCCCCAATTCCCCTTCGAACCAGCCCCCGCTCAACATACAACATAACCACCATTCCATTCGTGGATTCCTCCTTCTTTTCCATTGTGATTCGTGTGCGACCATAGGTACCAGTGCCTAGCGATCTCTGCAAAACCATCATATTGTGTCCCCCATCGGAGTATACGAGGCAGGTTCCAATATGCCTACTAACTCGAACAAAAATCAACCCACTGCTGTATTTCAGGGATGCCAATCGGCAGGCGACGATGAAAAGGCCCGGCACGTTGTTGACGATGGTTGGACGGCATGGTGATCGACCAAGAGTATGCGACGCCTGAAAATAGGACCCGTGAGTTGAAAGATGGCCTACGTGAGCAAGCCACAAATCGTAGTGAAAACCGTGAACGCAGAGCGCCAAATGCAAATCCCAAGTCACAAACCACAGGCCGCGCAGACCGTTATACGCAGAAATGAGCCATGATGCATGAGCGGAAAGGGGAATGTGTGATCGAGTCGTATAATGCACCTGCAAGACAAGAAAGCCCCCGCGGCTATAGGAATCTGATCGATCGATCGATCGATACTTGCTTGTTAGTAGAAAGCCACCCTCAAACGCCGAGGCGAAAAACGAAAACAAAAACAAAATAATTGAGAATGCCCGGAAACGCCGTGAACCCTACATCGGATCATCTGATGCAGTGTCGAAAGAAGATATGTACATTTGACCGAAGCCGAAGTGCAAGCACGATCACTAATCGTACCAACTAGTACCGGGGAAGGTAAGGTCCCAAACTGGTGCACTCGAGGAGGGAGAGAATGAGAAAGGCATAGGTGTGGATGACGGCGAGGGAGAAGAGCGATGGCTGAAGATGCACAGGGAACGGAAAAGACGAGGGTAGCACGCAGTATAATACAGATCTCCCAAACGTTATCATAGGTCATAGTTGATATGAAACCAGGTGAGGGAGTGCAAATTGATGACAAAACGAATGAGGTTTAAAAAGTGCCTTGAAACAGACTGTAGAAGCCACTCGGAACTTGCTGTTTGCAAACAAGTAGAGGTCTCTTTAAAAAAGAACGAAAAGAACATCAAGTAGAGTAAAAGGGCAAAGAGATGAAGAACAGGTGTAGGAAAAGGGGCGAGAAAGGATACACAGAAGCATGTGCTCCGCCTGCTGGTCCGGTAACTGATTTAAGACACCTGTGTAGGATGGGATTTGCCGCTTGACTGGCTTTGAGAGCCGAACTTGGCCTCACTTTGCATGTTGCGGCGCTGACCTTGTCCTCGACCTCCCCGATAAGAGCCACGGCCCCTGCCGTATTGATATTGCCCACCGTTCATATGATGGTTGTGGCGACGCTCGCCAGTGTTCAAATTAACGGTCGAGTTGGTGATCGGAGGCTGTGAAGGGTTGGCGATGGGGCGCGGAATAGTGTCCGGCGAGTCATACACGTAGAGCTTCTTGTCGATATTCTGCGGAATCGGTTGAATTTCAGTTCCAAGCTCTTGCTCAATTTTGTACAAGTTGAACCGATCTTCCCAATTTATAAGATTGATAGCAAGACCGAGATGTCCAAAGCGGCCAGATCGGCCAATTCGGTGAAGGTAAGTTTCGGCATTCTTAGGAAAATCGAAATTTATGACAACATTGACGGCTTGAATGTCAATACCTCGAGTTAGCAGATCGGAGCAAACAAGGTTACGGCAGACGCCGTTCCGGAAATCATGGAAGACTCGGTTGCGATGTTGCTGAAGCATCCTTGCATGTGAATAAAAGCAGGAATATCCTAACTCCGTTATCTTCTTCGCAAGTAATTCAACGCGGTTGGTAGAGTTGCAGAATATTATCGACTGGTTGATCTGTAGCTTCGAAAAGAGTGTGTTCAGACAATGGACCTTCTGCTTCTCCTCCACGAAAGCATAATACTGCGTAATACCGCGAAGAGTGAGCTCGTCCATGAGATTGATTTCATAAGGATTGCGCATGTGTTTGTCCTAAAATCTATTAGTACATCCACGCGAGACGATCAGGGTTTTTTGTATTACATACTTTAAATGATTTGACAATCAATGGAAAAGTAGCACTGAAGAGCATGACTTGGCGGTCTTTAGGATGAAATGATAGCAGTTGCTCGATAACTGGCGTAAATTCAGGCGATAACAATTTGTCGGCTTCATCCATAACGAACGTAGGACACTCAGAGAGATCAGCAACGCCTTTACTAGCCAGATCCAAGACTCTTCCTGGGGTCCCGACCAGGATGTGGACTGCGTCGTTCAATCTAATAATGTCATCCATCAAGCCAGTACCTCCAGTAGTGACCATGACGTTGATGCCCAGATGCTTTCCCAAGGTTTTGCAAACATGCGATGTTTGAAGCGCCAGTTCCCTCGTAGGAACAAGAATAAGGGCCTGTGTTTTGGTGCTCTTAGGATTTATGCGCTCCAAGGTAGGAATGACGAAGGCTGCTGTTTTCCCTGTACCATTCTTGGCACGCGCCAAAATGTCCCTGCCCGTGAGAGCGACTGGTATCGTCTCTTCCTGGATTGGAGAGGGCTTTTCGAAACCAGCCTCGAATATACCCATCATGAGTTCACGTTTGATGTAGAAGTCTTCAAATTCCAAGCCTTTCGTAGCGGTCACATCCTATGCGAGTCAGATTGCGACCGACAAATACTGATGGTTATGAAGATAGACAAACCTCGGTTTGCGGTCTTGCATCTTTGGCAGGAACATTTAATTGCTCCTTCCACTTCGTGTCTGAGCTTGCATCCCTTTGAAAGGTTTGAAGTTAGCCTGAGCATATGGAACAATCAGCGTATGACAGTGAATGTACCCTAAAGTAGTGTTATTCAGCTGAGAAGCTAAGGCGTCGGTCATCGTGGTAAATTATAAGAAGAGGTAGAATTGGGGATCGGGCTGAGTAGGCTGATTTTCTCCCTCCGATTGAGCTGTGGCCGGAGACTAGATAGCGAGGATAGGTAGACACAGATGACTCCAATGTTGTTCAAAGTCTGCGAGTAGATTAGACGGAGTAATCGTGAGATATTGACGTAAACTTCAGTACTGTATGCTGGGAGGATGGTCGACAAAGCCCAATGGTTGGGGTAAACAGCAGGGTGGTAGATGACTTGGCTGCGAAGATTATCCGGCCGCTTGTTAAGTCAAAATCGCTCGGAGCCGGATAGAATACTGGAGGATAGAAGAAAAGGAGGAATGGAAGTATGTAAGGGGTCTCTGGTGATTGAATCGTCAAAACTGGAAACTTGACAGCGACTTGAGGTGAAGTGCTTGAGTATGTGGGCGGTTTGGTTGGATTTCAAACTCGGGATGATTGAATTGGGTGCCTTTGTAGGCTACGATCCAAGCAATGAGGACGTATGAGCGGCCAGTCTTCAATTTTAGGTATTGGGGGATGTTATAAACTCTTGTTTTATGTAGTTTGGTCACACTGAGAGGAAGGCGAATGGCTTATCATCGAAGTGTGATGTGGGAAAGGATAGAAAACTTCAGTGTGGTGGTGGGAGTGGTGAATAATACGGATCATACACTTTAATACGGGGCAGCAGCTTCCGCAGCACGGTCATGTGGTAGCCTTACGTATCTATATACTCCGTACACTCTCACAAACGTAGCCCTTCCGAGGTCCTAGGTGCTCCGTAGATTGTTGGGGCAGGGCGCCCTTACCGCCTAGCTGAGCCCCATCTACCTAGTAGTGGGAGCTGTTGGCATCACCTCCGGCTTGCCTTCTGTCCAATACCCAATCTCGGTTCAATGGGCCGAGAGATATTCGTGGCCGCTCTAGACCTTTTAATGGTGAGATTGTGCATTTTCTGTAACAAACAAACTGAAATGTTTCCCCAAGTGACGGAGAAGTCTAAGTCACCCATACAACCTATATTGTCAAAAATAAGAACAGCAAGAGGCCTAGAATATGGCTAATAATCACCCCAATCATCTCGCATTTTGCCAAGGGTGAAAGAAATTACATCAAATTGCCAGGAAAAAAAAACCTAGAAACTAGAATCATATAGTATGTCGTTGATACAGTGGCAGGAAAACAAATAGGAATGAAGCAGTCAACATAAAAAAGCCAAGAGGACAACCGACCTGATCAAATTGTAGCAACCATTGAAAATCACTGTGGAAACGACAGTCTTGTCTGGCCTCTCTCTGGTTCTGCTAACCTAGAAGGAACATGTAAGTTGCAGTTCATGCAGTTCTTGCAATTTGGTGCCTATACGTACTCCTTCACACAGACGTCAGGCGCTAACGTGATCTCTGCTCTTGATCCGGGTGTAATGAGTATGAATTGCCGTCCTATTGACCGTCTGGCAGCGAGCATCTATTGCTTTGTCAGCAAAACCCCAGCATTATGTCTGTTCAACATACAAGCATATCAATAGCCATTTTCCTATTGATGTGATCCATATACACATCGCTATTAAACTCGTGTTAGCGGTGGGGGGGGGGGGGGGGACGACATATTGGAGGCACTTTAAGAAACGTTTTTTTATAATTAAATAGTTATTTTCCCAGTAAATTCAATTCTTTTACTGACTATTGTACTCTACATAGTCCACCTGGCTTCTTAGCCCGTTACACTGTCAAGCCTACAGTCATCCTTACTTATCCCTGACCTAATTGACAGGCTTCTTACCCTGACATAAACACCCTATCACACTTAGTCGCTAACTTATAGATCAAGCAATGACTCTTTACATCATGTTATTCTCTGTGCTAGTCCTCTGGATACTCATCCTTGATGTTACTGACAAATGTTCTTGTATCTTCATCCCACCTTTTGAAATGTTTCCCCGCTACTGCAACAAGTGCCGGCGGTAACTCTGAAAATTCGGGATTTATTGCCTCAATATTTTCCTCGGCAACATAACGGACACTCTTATCCTCAACTCTGACAGTGTTAGCCTGATAATGGCAGTTCAAACAAGTTCTGGAACTTACAATACGTGGTAGAAACTTTGGTGTCTGCCACCCTGTAGGTGGTCTATTCCCATCCTTCTCATCCATTGCTCACCCGCGCCGCACTCAGTATCCCAACCCGTTATGATTGCTTGGTAATTATACCGGCGATGTGTAAAAACTTGACCAACACGGTATTTAACTTTCGTCCGCTGAGAGAATCGCCATTTGACCTCTTTCGGTATTTCGTCTACCGCCCTCATCACATGGAGGCTCTCCAAGATATGTTCATACTCAGGTGTTCCATGGAGCAGCGGTGCGACGTACTTTTCAACCAGGTGTATATCCGATGGGAACTCAGTCGCAAAAAGCTCCATCAGCCATAGCAGGTTATGTCGAATTTCCATCGGCCGAGCAAGATCCGCAAACAACATAGATGACCAAATTGCAGCATACTTGGCACCCACCACATCCTCTGGTGGTAGACGAACATCTGGGAACTGGGCCATATGTTGCACTGAATTCAGGATATTTTTGCTGCATCGAAGGACGATTTCTGATGGGCGGGATTCGCCTAGAAAGGTTGCTTGTTCAACTGCAGTGGCGCCTAAGAGTTTCAGCTGGTATTCCAGGTCTGCGACTGGCGTCTCCCTCTCTGAGCGGAAGGGATCCATGTATATTGGGCTTCCTTGTGTTCCGAATTCAATTACATTACCGTCGACATCATGACCAATAGGCGGCTTGATAATTACATGGACATGGAAAGGAAACCCACATGGTCGGGCGTCGAGGCCAACCCGCCGAGCAACAGAACAGTAGATAGTTGCAGATATTAGTGGAAGAGAATTGTGTCGAGGGTCGTTCAAAGCGGTTCCAAGAAAGTTATGTTCTAGGCAATGGTACTCCTTTCCCGCGTCGATGCCTGTAAGGCTGTTCGCCCTTAAAAACTTCGCGATAGCCCTAGCCTTCTCACGAGATGCGAGCTGGTAAATGCCTGGACAGTTTCTGGACAGAAGTGAGGCAATTGAATCTAGTTCATTGCCTATCTGAAACCATGTTAGATTGAAATGTGCTTTCAATACATTGGGCCACATACCTCTTCCAAGCTGCCGAAGTTGCTCCGCGAGATGAAAAGATCAAATGCACCTAGTGCTCTATCTAGAGGCACCTCATCGCCATTCCTCAGTTTAGCCCATTCTCGCACGGCGAGACTTCGATGGAGACAAGTCAAAAGCGCCTCCGCATAGTATCTTAAATCGAAATGATACAGTTAAAACAAGATATCATCATCGGAAATCATGGACAGCACCAACCTCCTTGCTAAATAATCTTCTGCCTCACATTTTACTTCAAGGTTGTGTAGAAGGGCATCTTTAGCATCGTACCCAAAACCTATGACCTTGCGGATCTTGTCGAATCTCCCAGTTTGATTTGCAAGAATACTGTCCAAAAGATGACAAGTTGATCGATACTTTAAATATCTTGATATATAGAGTGATTTCCAATCCACTGCAGAGATAGGGCTTGCGATCTTCGCCGACAGTTCATGTCCATGGGCCCAATGTTTGAAGTGGCTCAAACAATAAAAACGCCATAGCAAAGGCTCTGTTGTTACTCCGCGGAACCGGCGAGCCGTCTGTTCTAGAGCGGCAGTGGACCGGGGTGGGCAGAAGCAAAGAATGGAATGTAGCAACTCTTCAGGAAAGCAGTCAAGAGACGGAACCATTCCGGTGCAGGTGGCACAGAAAGAGATGACAGTGGGAACGACGGAAAGACTGCCCTAGAGCTATGATAAGTTTGTCCCGCTCGTGTCAGTGCTAGGTGCGCAGTAGTGTGCGAATCAGAGCCAAGCGGACTCTTGACGGAGAACCTGAGCGGAAAGTTTTGCCGTGTCATCCTTTTCAGGCTCACTACACATTCCTACGGAGTGTATCTAGGTACCTTACCCAAAGGCCAACATCTCCTTGATTCTGGATATTCCTCTTTAGACCTATGGGTCAATTCCAATCGACGGCCAACGGAAAGGGCGCCGACGTTTCCGCTGGACCTCTAGATAAGAAACTCGATTATTATGACCTTTTACAGGTGAACTGGGACGCATCTACAGAGGAGTAAGCTTGCCTTGTCTTTCCGTTTTCTCCACCTTTGTACATGCAGTTCATGTCGGACGAAGAATGATGGGATCAATAAAATTCTCCTGAGGTTGTATGCCTTTCGATAAAAGAAAGAGACGAGATGAGATAAATATCCAGGTTATCCCCATGCCACTAACACCCAACGCTTTCTTTTAGAATCAAAAAGGCATACAGAAAGAAAGCTCTTGAATTGCATCCAGATAGAAATTATGGAAATGTGGAATCTGCCACGAAGCTCTTTGCAGAAATCCAGTCTGCGTACGAGGTTCTGTCAGATCCTCAGGAGCGCTCATGGTACGACACACATCGAGATGTCTTGTTAGAGAGCCAATGTGGTACTGGTGTCTCCGGAGTCGCGCACAGTATGCGCACGACGACTGCAGACGAAATTTATAGGCTTTTTGCAAGGTTCAGTCCACAAATGGAATTTTCAGATTCCTCGGATGGATTCTACGGCGGTCTTCGTGAGATGTTCTCGCGACTTGCAATGGAAGAGGAGATCGCGTGTCGGGGGGAAGCCGCGGGGGTGATTGCGTACCCAACATTCGGATGTCGCAGTGATAATTTCGAGGGTGTTGTACGCCCATTCTATGTCTTTTGGGGCGGCTTTTCTACGAGAAAGTCATTTGCCTGGAAAGATGTCCATCGTTATTCAGAAGCTCCGGATCGCCGTGTCCGTAGGCTGATGGAGAAGGAGAATAGGCGCCTGAGGGAAGAAGGCATCCGTGATTTCAATGATGCCGTTCGATCGCTCGTAGCTTTTGTCAAAAAGCGCGACCCGCGATATAAGGCCAACACCCAAAGTGAGTCGCAACGCCAGGAATTTCTCCGGCAATCAGCTGCAGCACAAGCTGCCAAATCACGAGCTGCAAATCAAGCTAGGCTACGAAGCCATGTCACACAAGACTGGGCAAAGTCAGAGGACGTCGAAGACGACGAAACAATGAGTTCTGAGGCCGAAATGGAACATTTTGAATGTGTTGTGTGTCACAAAAATTTCAAGAGTATGAAGCAGTTCGAAGCGCATGAGCGGAGCAAAAAACATATCAAAGCTATCAAACAGGTTCAGAAGGAAATGAGGAATGAAAATAAACAACTGGGCCTGTCGGGAGATTCTTTGGAGTATGAAGCACAGGCCACAGATTTTGGGCCGTTATCTGCATCAAAGCCCGACACTTTGCTATTTGCATGTCCACCAGCCGAAACGGTACCCGGTGATAATGAGATTGAAAGTTGTTTACCAGCCTCTAGAGAAGCTGGTGATGAAATTCATTCATGGGCTTATGGGGACCACGTATCGCAGATAGGTCTACATGAAAATCCCGGTTCAGTTCCCGAGGATGAATTGGACTATGCCTCAAGGGATACCGTCGAGAACCGACTCCAATTGACAGATAATCGAACAGAGGATATCACAGATACGGCGGATAAATTATCTGAAGATCTATCGGCCCTATATTTTAGTCCACCCCAATCAACGGTCCAGAAATTAGGGAAGGCCAAACTGAAGCGTATGAAAAAAGACCAACAAATAAAGGACCAGCCTCGGAACATGAGATGTGCCACTTGCAGCGCTTCCTTTCCCTCTCGGACTCAACTGTTTTCCCATATCAGGAAATTTGACCACGCACAGCCCGAAAGTGTTACAGGCCATAAGAAGAATTGAAAACTACAGAGCAGTAGCGCTCTCCATCACTTGAATGGATCTAATCCAGCTCTTCCACAGCACAGACCAGCATTGCTTCATTTGTAGCGAGTCCTTCCTACTAATCGTTTAATTGCCATATGATTTTTAGTAGACGCGGCGGGAGTATGCTTTTAAAGTTTCTGAAAGAGGCTTCTTGAAGATCTGATGTTCAGTGTTATTGCCACAACTTTCTTAGGCTGTGGTATCCCACCTCCCTGGCGCGGTACTTATCCTAATCCGGCTCTCGAGTTCTTCACAACATGTGCAACTGGAAGCAAGATACCCTTGTTATTCGTTGCACCAAGAGGTGTACCAGTGCTCCATCCCATTTTCTCAAGCATAGCCCTCCCCTTGTTTCCTGCACCGATTTCAGGTGCTGACCCTCCGACAACGTCGCCATCCATGTAGGAAACAGATGCATCAGGGCGACCGCGGCGGGGCCTACTGGACTTAGATGACTTCATGTCCCGGGATTTGAGCCCGTGCTGGCTGTGTCTTTTAGATAGTATCCGGTCCACTTGAAATATCGTTTTATGCGTATATGCCGGAGTTCGAGATGTTTTGTGCACTATTGGAAACCTGGATGACCCCTTCCCTCGAGATTGTGAGCTCAAGGATAAGGCATTGGCCAATTCATGAACTAGTTTGCGGTGCTGCTTGGACATGGGAGGTAGAGCCAAACTACATGGGTAACTTTAGTCAATGACAAACAATATGCGTTCGGGGATGGGGGAGGTGTTCACCTATTCTTTGGCGATAAGAGAAAATGTCGAATTTCGGTTTTGAGATCCTCGAAGCCTATTCCATTTGTATATTTCGTTTTCAAATCAGGTTCTCGGCCACTTCGACCTAGCAGGCCCTGCGAACGTAGCTCTTCACGTTTTTGCTTCCTGGCCTTTTTCTTTGCCCTGTCATTTTGCCATGCATTTACCAGCTCAGATTCAAGTTCGCTGTCGGAGAGTGTAATATTCAGAGCATGGTTTTCCCCTTTAGGCTTCTTTTTCACACTCGGTCGGTTGAAGTCCATGACATCAAATCCATAGTAGGGATCAAATTCCAGTGAATCGGCAAAAGCCGTAGCTGATGCAAATAATCCCTGCTCTGAAGTGTGGAGGGTCTGCATATAGTCAGTAGCGGAACCTTGTTGTGTTTCACTTTCAAGGCATGACCTTTTCGCGGCCAATCACATTTTTGGAACTTACATCTAGCTCCTCCTTCTCCACGTCCTCCGTGTCAGAGATACCAGATGACGCAGCTGAGCCACTATCTGCTTGGGAAATTTGATTTTTTGTGGCTTCCTCTTCTGCCGCTTCTTCCCGAGAAGTTTGCCAAGGGAAGAAAATATCGGTTTGATCGCTCTCGTGTTTCTCCTCCAGGTTTAGCCCATCGCGTTGAGGAAACATCGTTTCTTGTTGGAAAGCCAGGGAATTTGCAGCTGCAGAAGCCACGGGGTCCTGTCTTGTCCTGGACTCTACTGAGTCGCTGGTTCGAAAGCCGTAGCCTTGACCTCCAATCGCGTACGAAGTACTGGTCAGTATCAGGTAGTCGTCATCGATATTCTCTATGTAGTCGGCGAGAATATCATCCTCCTCCCTTTTCCATTTTCGGTGGTTCTGCTTCTGTTTCTCTCCCCTGAGTGAAATGTAACCAAGACTATCACCTTTTGCCCGCGGATATGATTCTGTCGAGTCTTCCCTGGAAATAGACGATGAACCGGTGTCAAGCTTGGAGAAATGATGTGCTGATAGAATGTCCTCGGCTTTTCTTCTATGTCGTAAACCACTGGTGACAGTCGCGGTGTTTTGCTCCTGGATTTCGATGGAAGGATCTTTGTGGTCATCTTGCTGATTCCTCCGCCCACGAAACACAATTTCGTCTTCACTAGAGTCAACAGAAGTTCGTGACTTAAAGCTAATGGTTTGATCCCGAGTTGATACAGTATGGTCAACCGAGTCAGCACAGAGTGATGGGTCCTTTTCTTCCGATATAGGTTCTGGCGCCGATCTTACCATCGATTGACTGGGAGATTGTAGTTCCAGTGTCTGAGTAAGTTGGGCCGGTTTAATCAGGTTTGTGGTATTCACGAATTGGTGTTCAGTTTCTTGGTCGGGCTGTGGATCCTGGGCGCTCACAAACCGCACAGTCTGGTGACGAAGAGAGGCACCCGTCCTCCAGAGATTGCGTCCTTCGGTGTTGCGCGCTTCTTGCTGCATCGTGAGTTGACAATTGTGGTGACCTTTTAGAGGTCAGTATCCTTGCACGATGGAGTGCTAGTGTGCTAATGATACAGTACCTAGAAAATCATCTGCCGCTGTTCTCAGCTTTTTGTTCCGAGCTTTTGCCTTGGTGGAACGCGTCATTTTCGAGTTGTGCTTTCTGTCTGGCCCTTCTCTATACTATCTTTTTATCCGACTGATTATACCGATATAGGATGTTAGCATGGGTGGCCAGTGTTATCGCCCTTGCCCGTCGATCTTTCACTTCGTGATCATGTGCAGCTCGTACTTATGTAAGATTGCCAGGCGGTCAAGATTCTCGGCGGGGCTCAACGTTATCGAATGTGTTATTGACCCTTGACACTACCCCCCCGTGTACACAGCAACGTCTTTACTGTTAGCATAACAATATCAAATTCTATAAGTCATGCCTTATTATATTCTTGTGTCGTAACCCCTCTTGCAGTGTCCCGCTGGGCTCATGGTTGTCCTTCATGACCTTGTCACCATGCCGAACTGCCACGGCCCTCCTAGCTTACCCCGTGACTACTGCTAATGCATAGATAGTGTGACCCCTCCTGGTAGGATTAAGCTTCCTTCTTCGGTTCCTTCACCCTTTGGTCCCTACACCTTTGAAGTTGCTCCTTGTTGGTAGTTATCGGTACTCTATTCTTCATACCTGCATGGCTTTACTGGGGTCTTTCTGATCGGTTTTTATGGCCTGGATTTCCGTACCACCACCAGCCGAGGGCAATATATAGTACCATCCATCAAAGAGTGACGTACTACCACACCATACCACTCACTCTACCACTGCTAGGCTCCTATATCTGCGAAACCAGAGGGCATATCACATATTATAGGACGGACACAGACATGAACAGTGTGGATATAGGACGATGCAGCAAACGCATCGTACAGTATCTATGGGATCCAGAACCCAAGAATGACGAAGATCCAAAGGCATCAATCTGGTGTCTGGGAGTAGAGTACCCTCCCTATCAGGATAACCCCCGGAAGACCAAAACATGTAAGACAATGCAAGATTATAACAGCGCACCTCGCAAACAAAAACCACACTGATTGATGATATAACTGATACGATGTCAGTAGACAACAGCGACCCTTGGCAGAACGGGCAGACGGCAAGAACCCGGACAACAACAGACCATGCCTGGCCTGAGTCTTTCCTCTTAGATTTCGAATCCAAAATTTGGATGACATATCGATCGAACTTTCCCCCCATACCGAAGCTCGAGTGCGGTGACATGACTGCATCAATGACACTGGGGGTACGCCTAAGAAGCCATCTAGTAGATACGCAAGGCTTCACTTCTGATACTGGCTGGGGCTGTATGATACGATCCGGCCAGAGCCTATTGGCAAATGCAATGTCTATTCTCCTACTTGGGCGCGGTACTATTGTCTACACGTATTAGTTCAATACCATGCTAACACACCACAAGGTTGGCGTCGCGGGGAGAACCTTGAGGAAGAGGCACAGTTGCTGTCGCTTTTTGCCGATGTGCCAAGTGCACCGTTCTCAATACATCGTTTCGTCACACATGGGGCGGAATCTTGCGGCAAATACCCAGGAGAATGGTTTGGGCCCTCTGCGACTGCTAAATGTATAGAGTAAGTTGTTTGCTCCCCTCCCCCTTTAACATGGATTACGAGCTAAAAAGCAAAGCAGAGCGCTCTCATCCCAATGTGAGCACCCAATGCTCAGAGTGTACGTTACGAATGACACATCGGAAGTCTACCAGGATAAGTTCATGAGTGTCGCGCGCAACAACTCTGGTGTCTTCCAGCCCACCTTAATACTCCTAGGAACCAGGCTTGGTATCAACCACATTACACCTGTATATTGGGACGGGCTAAAGGCTGCGCTTCAGTTTCCCCAATCGGTCGGGATCGCAGGGTACACTTCCACACCCTAGCCCCAGTTCAACGATGACAAAGCTGACGTCATCAACAGAGGACGCCCGTCGGCGTCTCACTATTTCGTTGGCGCCCAGGGGTCACATTTATTTTACTTGGATCCACACTACACTCGTCCAGCGTTTCCAGACCGCGAACAGGGTGTATCGTACTCTAAGGAGGAAGTGGATACTTATCATACCCGGCGATTAAGAAGAATTCACTTGAAGGACATGGATCCGAGCATGCTTATAGGCTTCCTTATCCGAAACCAAGAAGATTGGTACGATTGGATTAACCGTTTACAAGCAGTTGACGGAAGACCGATAATTCATGTGCTCAACAAAATGAATACTGATCACAGGCAGGAAGCGGAAGCCCTCGACCAAGTTGAAGTATTGGATGATAGTGAATAGAGCGATAGTCTTACCAATGAAGCATTCTATGTTGTTTGAATAGGGCCCGTGTCGGACTGTCATTTATCAATTTCAGTTTGTACTCTCATGAGTGCAACTAAGAAATTTGATATTCGAATTCTGCCAGGGAAGGCAATTCCGCGCAACCAACCCCAGGCCCGAGTTATGTTACACCGCATTCACGTCACGAAAACCATAAGAACATTTGGCCCAAAGGGAAAAAAGAAATAAAGCCATCCCATGACACATTAAAATCCCGCGAACACCCTATAACCCACCACCTCAAAACCATAACAGATGACGAGGTAGCAAAAGAACAATCCTGCAGAAAAGAAAAAAAAATAAAAATAAAAAAAATAAAGTGAAAACAAAGGAAATGCTTATTTGGCAGACGATGAGTACTTCGTGACAGCCTTGGTGCCTTCCGATACCGCATGCTTTGCCAATTCACCGGGAAGGATGAGCCTCACACTGGTGGTGTTAGTCAGCTGTGACAAGTTTACCATAGCAAATGACTTACGAGGTCTGGATCTCCCTTGAAGAGATGGTGGACTTCTTGTTGTAAGCGGCAAGTTTAGAAGCCTCGGTCGCAACACGCTCGAAGATATCTATGATCGTTAGATACCCGGATAAAGCTATATTTTGGTGGCAACATACCGTTGACGAAAGAGTTCAGGATAGACATCGCCCGAGTCGAGATACCGGTATCAGGGTGAACCTGCTTCAGGACTAACGTGGAGTTAATTTTCCGAACGGACAACTTTTTCGAAATGAGTTCTCACCCTTGTAGATGTAGGACGAGTAAGTCTCCTTTCTGGTCTTTCCACGCTTCTTCTTATCGCCAGAGGCGGCGGCAGTCTTCTTGCCAGCTTCCTTCTTCTCAGCCGGGGCCTTGCCGCCAGCCGGGGCCTTACCACCGGTGCTGGGCTTCTTCTCAGCGGCTTTGGGAGGCATGTTTAGAGATCGAAATTAGGTATGAGAAATAAAGAGGTTGATAACAAAGTGTATGATACGTTGTTGCGTTGATGTGGGCGGAAGATAGAATGAGGAGGAGAACAAGAATGATGGAGACGCGGTGACGAGGGGAGGCGCGCTACTTATACTAGCTCGCAAATACTCAGTTGATCCTGAGTCCGCAAAAGAAGCAGAATTTCGATACGGTTACAAGTGTGTATGATCTGTATGATTAGATGAGGGGAAACGCGTCAGTCACTGCGGAGAGTTGACTAAGATCACGCTAGCATAACAGTATTGAAACAACACTATGCAATTACCACGCCTTACCACATCTGGCCGACCACACGCGGAATCATACCAAACACCTCTATGCCAAGCTATGGGTGCACCGGAATATGATCTCTCTTATGATTGGCTGGCCCCGCTAAGCGAGAGGGTGATCTGAAAGGCTCCTGGGTAGTCCAACGTCACCCCGATCGCGTTGTTATATATGTCCTCCGCTCCCTCGCGTTGGCCGACAACCCTTCAACAACGTATCCTGTTCACCACCATCGTCATTTTATCGAGTCCACGTCACCAATAACTCAACTACCAAAACACCATCCAAAATGACTGGAGGCAAATCCGGAGGCAAGGCCAGCGGCAGCAAGAACGCCCAATCGTATGTCATTGATGCATCTTTAGCCCTTTGGGGGAATCGATTAAAACTAATGGATAAATGCAGCCGTTCGTCCAAGGCCGGTCTCGCGTTCCCCGTTGGACGTGTTCACCGTCTTCTCCGCAAGGGAAACTATGCTCAGCGTGTCGGTGCTGGTGAGTCAGCAGGTCCCAATATTCATCAATAAGTCTAATTCCACCAAAGGTGCCCCCGTTTACCTTGCTGCCGTTCTCGAATATCTTGCTGCCGAGATCCTCGAATTGGCCGGAAATGCCGCTCGCGATAACAAGAAGACTCGTATCATTCCCCGTCATCTCCAGCTAGCTATTCGCAACGACGAGGAACTGAACAAGCTCCTGGGTCATGTCACCATTGCCCAGGGTGGTGTCCTTCCCAATATCCATCAGAGTGAGTTTCAAGATCTTCGTGTGCCGCATAGTCTATGCGATACTAACGCCGCACAGACCTTCTCCCTAAGAAGACCCCCAAGAGTGGAAAGGGCCCAGGAAGCCAGGAGCTGTAAACAATTTCTTTCTAATTTGGGTTCTCTGATTCGGCGCGGTTTGGTTCTCTTATTGATGTGATAACGGGGTTCTGGTCGGAACGTTTATGGCTCTGCGTTTTCTTTTTCTAGTTTCCTTTCAGAGTTTATGGTTGTACATTATGTCTACGGACATGGAATGATACCGACAGCATTTTCATGGATTGAATCCTAAGGTTATACCTTGGATGGTATAGTTTTGCTTCAAAATCATCGATGTATTCCGGTCCGGTTTTCGAACCCTGGGACTTGTTCGGGGTCCTAGCTGAGTACAGTAGACTAATCAAATTTATTCCATATAAAGAATTATTAGGCCGGATGAGCCGTGCAAGGCAGTGACAACAGCAATACTCAATGGTATGCGGCGCTTTCCGAAGCAACTAGCAGGCGTGAGTATCAAAACAACTAGCCCTTTCAGTAGGGTCATGTTCACTTACGGGGCAATTGGGGGGCGGGGATATTCCTCTCGTATTTGCTGCCTTGAGGGATGTCAGATAATCATGACTTGCGTGTTTCAAAAGGCTTCTGTCACACTCACCACCTGGAGCGGTAGGCGCGCGATAAGGGTCGGGGTGTTTCCAGGTCTCTAGTAGTTTTTCTGTCTCTTGGAGCAATACCTATCGGATCCGCTGTCAGTTTGTTGAACGCAGAATGGAAAGCATTAGGAACGAACGCTTACCTTTTGCTGGCGAGGGTCGCGAACATCCTTATTGGCCTCAAAGAGTGAGCGAATATACACTGCCTGTCCTCTCCAGATCTGGCGGTGAACGGCCCAGTCAAGAGCCAATTTCAAAGAACGTCGGTAGAGGGAACTGTACAAGGTCAGAATATCTTCTGTCCGCTCTTCCTTCAATCAACTTACGCGCCAGCGTTGAGAGGCATTGTGGCTCTGCAGCAATTCTGCTAGGAGACTGGTCTTTCTGTATTTTCCTTTGGAGGCGGGCTGGGGTAATGCACCAAAAACTCTCGGAGGCAGTCTTTGGAGCTTTGCACAAGTCAACTCGTTCAGCTGCTTTGCCGTTAATGATACTCGGCGGGTCGAAGAAAGTACCAAGTTGGCATAGTCCGTTTCCCGGACAAGCGTAATAATAATACTCCGTTCATTTGCCGGGCGCAGGGAATGTAGGCTGCTAAGGGAGATTCCGGTTGTCTCGGCCCGGGCTTGAGGTCTCTTTGCCCTGACATACATAAGTTTCGTCACTCTGCAATTCCGGCAGGAAATATCCATAGGACTAGAGTCCCACTCTCAACAGGTTCACTTATACTCTCACGGCTCAAAGCTACTCTTGTACAAGTTTCATCTCGGGTCTACAACCGAAGTTACCTAATCAGGTCACCATGGCTTCTCGATTACCGTTTCACCGTCTCTCTGAGCAACATCTGAGGACTCTTCCTCGACACACCAGCGCCTCCCGCAGCCTCTACTCTGGCCGCTGCAGGAACTTCACGTCCGTTGCTCTCCAGAATGGCGCTAAGGGCTCTCTTAGGCCAACCTTGGGACTCCAGAAAGTCACGGTTCTTGGGTCAGTGACAATCAAATCTTGGTGTACCATGGCAATGGATGACTGATTGCTGTCGTAGTCCTAACGTCTCACGCTTCAACATCGATCTATTTGGGCGTTTTCAAATCAGAACCTATGGTATTGTGGCCCTTGTCTAATATTACGAAACATCACTCTAATAAATGCTGTTGTCTTTCGATAGCGGACACTGTTGTCAAGGTTCCCCAAATGGCGGAATCGATTACGGAGGGAACATTGAAGCAATTTTCCAAGCGTAAGATACCGGTACTCGGTTCACTTCGATAGACTAACGTTGTTCGAAGAGGTTGGCGACTACGTCGAACGGGATGAGGAGATTGCGACCATAGAAACAGACAAGGTAAGCGACGAGAGGCGATAACGCCTTATGTATCCTGCGTACGCCCTTGGGGGTTCACAAATAGTGGCTCACTTGTCACAGATTGACGTGTCAGTCAATGCACCGGAGTCGGGTACAATCAAAGAGCTCCTCGTGAGCGAAGAGGACACAGTTACGGTTGGGCAGGACCTTATCAAGCTGGAGCTTGGCGGCGCCCACGAAACCAAGAAAGAAGAGGCAATCGAAAAGCCAGCCGCGCCAGCCGCCGCCGATACTCCCACAGCTTCGGAGCCCGCACAGCATAAGACACCGGAATCACCGAAAGCTTCGTCCGACAAGGCTACAACTCCGGAGCCTAGTCCCTCGAAGCAAGCAGAACCGGCATCTACCAAGTCACACGCCCCTGGGGATGTGAAACCCAGCGTTGCGGGTCGTGAAGAGCGGAGAGTATGTACCCGGTGAACGCCTCATTTTTCCCATTACAACTTCCTGCTAACATAGTAATCCTTTTTGTTTGTCTTATAGGTGAAGATGAACAGGATGAGATTGAGGATTGCGGAGCGTTTGAAGCAGTCTCAGAATACGGCAGCTTCGCTCACTACTTTCAATGAAGTCGACATGTCCTCACTCATGGAGTTCCGGAAATTATACAAAGATGCTGTACTGAAGAAGACCGGTGTGAAGCTTGGATTCATGAGTGCCTTTTCGCGTGCTTGTGTTCTGGCTATGAAGGACGTCCCCGCCGTCAACGCATCTATCGAAGGCCCTAATGGCGGAGACACCATTGTTTATCGCGATTACGTCGACATTAGCGTGGCGGTTGCTACTGAGAAAGGTCTGGTCACACCGGTAGTCCGTAACGCAGAAACCATGGACCTTGTCGGCATTGAGAAGGCCATTGCGGACCTTGGCAAGAAGGTCGCGAACTCCCCAAAGCAGCTTTTATCTTATACCTTGCTAATCCTTCGTTGACCAGGCTCGTGACAACAAGTTGACCATTGAGGATATGGCTGGAGGCTCTTTCACCATTAGCAATGTGAGTACACGGGTACCTGTGAAAAAGAGTCTTGCTTGGATATTGATACTTCTTTAAGGGTGGAGTGTTTGGCTCTCTGATGGGCACCCCGATTATCAACCTCCCACAGACAGGTGAGTTTGGATTTTTGCAGGTCAATTGGATTTATGCCTAACTTTTTTCAAGCTGTTCTTGGGCTCCACGCAATCAAGGACAAGCCAGTGGCTGTGAACGGTAAAGTTGAGATTCGCCCGGTATGTTGCCATTCTGGAAATGAACGCCGCTCTAGCCGCTAATATTGTGCGTAGATGATGTATCTGGCCTTGACGTATGATCACCGACTCCTGGACGGCCGTGAGGCTGTGACTTTCCTGGTCAAGGTCATTCTTCCATCTCAAACTGCTTCCTTTGAATTCGGCTAACCGTAACTAATGCAGGTTAAGGAATACATTGAAGACCCTCGTCGCATGCTGCTGGGCTAGATCTTCTTTACTTAGGTCTTGGGTAGCGGAGGTCTTATGCCCCATTTTATACTTTGGTTCGAGATTCTCGACTTGTAGACTAACCGTTTTGTATGGAAATATTAACCTATCAGCTTACAATACAAATTTCAACTAGGGTCGATTGCATTCTATAGCCAAAATGCAACCTTCATCTCTAGACCTGAATCACCATGTATACACATGCTGAGACGTCTTCTGCCGTTAAAACCCCACCTTTTCTTTCAACTTCTGTGTCTCTTCACGGCTCAGTCCACCAACTTTTCCCCTCTCTAGTTGTAAGAGTATTGGTGGGTCTAACGTTTTCATCAGGTTAGTGAGGAAACCATGTACGGCAGAAACAATGCCATTTTCGCGTGATTTTCTTTGACGGGCTTCTCTCATCGCATCAGGTGGAGGATCGATAGGCAGCCGAATGTAACTCAGGTACTCGGTGTTTGCCTGGCTCTTCCCGGGATCTGAATTTTTGCGCAAGTGCTCAATGACACGATGTACACATTCCCTATACCCATGCCGCGATCCGTTACCAATCGTGCGGCACTCGTTCGATGCAGCTTGCATTACTAGTTTCGTAGCAATATCAGCGTGTCCCTCTGGCAATTTATTTTTCGAGACATGGCATAGAGTGATATATTTGTCCAACAAGTTGCAGGACTTGTCCAATGCTTGAGGGCACCCATTGCTAGTGTATGGCTCGTCGTCCCTGGGGGGCGAATACCGGGGTGATGAGCGTCTCCGGGTTTCTGTTACGGGACACTTGGCCCCGTCCGTTGTGCGCTGAAATCCTTGTGACAGTTCCGCGGCAGCCGGCGCTCTACTTTGTTCCAAGAGCCCTTGGCCATCACTAAACATCTGTGCGAATTCTAGGATCTGGATCTTGATATGTATATCCTCAGAGAAAAGGTGCTCCTGTAGGAGTGCAGCCCTGATAGCTGTGGGTTGAACGTCAGCATTTCTCACTCACTGTCAGGTGCATGGTGGGAATCATACTGTCGATGGTCTTAAGGTTCCAACTGAGCTCCCAATCATGTGTCTGCTGTCCCTCATCCTTGGCCTTCCCAGCGCAGAGCACTAGGTCAATGGTGACACATAGAAGATAATCCAGTATCATCAGGTCTACCTCTAATTGGGTATCCGGGTCTGCTGTTCGCGATTCCATTGTGGGGTGAGGCAGGAATTCGGCAAGGGAGCCATTATGTACGGGTGGATGATGACTGAGTAGTACTAGTAGTGAGGTAGTGGTCACCGTCCCCATCCCCCCCGGTCTACGGGTATTGACAAGACATACTCACTGCATGCAGGTGGACCTGGGAATTCTCAATGATACTCCGCACAAGCCAAGAGTTGCTGGAGGTTCCCGCATGACTAAGTGAGATTTTTGGCCAATGGTGAATGACCCAAGTGCAGCTTACTGAACTCCCTTAATGGTACATCCATCGTTCAAGTCCACGGGCGATGAATCTATGGGAATTAAGGCAGTCATAACTGACAGTCCTTGGTGTCCAGAGCGTAGTGCAGGAAAGCACAAAGAACTAGTGTGTGCTCTTGGTGTGGCTACTGTGAATGTATATGTGACATATATGTCAGCTTGCTCCGTACATAAATATATAATAATGACAAGACATAGTGAATTCAGCCCTGCCGAATTCTTCTACAGATCAACATGTACGTGACCCGCTCATAGACATGTTCGATCAGCCATGTGCAATACCTTATACCCATATACATATTATATCTAGACGGAGGACAAGGCGCTTCAATACCATTACCAACCGGGGGGCAGTGGGCACGTGACCTTCGGTGGGCAAACGTTAGCATGGCGTCATATACCTAAATACTCAGTCCACCACAATTACAATATGCCATATTCTGACACGAGCACCCCCCGTTTGTCAATGCCATATTCTGACACGAGCACCCCCCGTTTGCATTGACAGCACCAGACATAAGCCCGAGAGTTCAGACACATTCCCCTGCTACATTGGCTTAAGGTAGAGGGAACCGCCTTTGTGTTTCATGTCAAGAGGTGCAGCCCTATCACACACAAAGGTCCTGCGAAAGTCCATATCGATGGCGTGGTACTGTTCTGGCTCCACGAATAGCGAGCTGATCGAGAACCTGTCTAAGACAGGCCTTATAAAGAACGAGAGAGTGAAGAAGGCCATGTTAGGCGTGAGCAGCTATCCCTCCCCCTCCCTGACACAGGACTACATGTGTCTCGGCTTGACGCGCCCCTCTCGAGAAGACCCTCCTGCCACCCAGGACAGAGCTGACACCCCTCACCCCTACCCCAAGAGCCACGCATCCCTCACCGGATGAATCAGGCCAAACCAGACACTTCCTACGTTCTTGTTTGGACCGGTTTTCTGACCGAGACACAAGGTTGATCGCGCCCATTACGCGCCCTCGAGGCCATATTCGGATTCACCGCAGCCCATTGGCCACGGTGCAACCATCTCTGCCCCCCATATGCATGGTCATGCATGTGAATACCTCATAAACTTCCTCCAACCCGGCTCGCGCGTGTTGGACATTGGGTCTGGCTCGGGTTACTTGACTCATGTCCTTGCCAACCTCGTCATGAGTGCTCCCCCCACGAACGAAACCTGCGGTCAGGTTATAGGAGTAGACCACATCCCGGAGCTGGTAGCACTAGCACGTGACAATATGCGTAAATCGAAACAGGGGCGCAGTTTCCTCGAGTCTGGAAGTGTTAAATTAGTCCTTGCTGATGGCCGCTTGGGCTGGGAAGAAGGTGCGCCGTATGACGCTATTCACGTTGGTGCGGCTGCAGAACAACTTTATCCTACGCTTATCGAGCAACTTCGCGCCCCCGGGCGGATGTTTATCCCTGTTGATACAGACGACGATGAGGGTGCTGAAGGTAGCCTTGGGTTGGGTGGTGGACAATATATCTGGGTAGTTGATAAAAGAGAGGATGGGTCAGTGCACAAAGAAAAGGTATTCCAGGTTAGCTACGTTCCCCTGACCGACCGCCCGGGAACCTAAGGAACTTGGTTGTCTAATATCTTCTCTGCTGCATTGGAAACGACAAATGTGAAAAAAAGCATTAAGTCTGTTTCCTTTGATCCGATGTATCCGATTCTGAGATCCCTCGATAGCGGGTGAACATCAATATTCAAATTGATTACCTGTGTTGGAAGACCGGTAAATGTCTATAGTACAAAATGCGTGCTAGTCTGTCCCCCCCACCAAAAAAAGGAACAAGGAGAGTCTCCGGAAGAACCAAGCCCGGAATATCTCTTTTAACAGTCCTAAGTCCGAACTTGGATTCAGCGAAAAGGAAAGCCACCGGGAAAGTTGAACCCCTGCCCCGAGAACTTGAACTGCGGGCCGCCTTGTTGGAAGAAGAATTGTTGTCCACCACCTTGCCCAAACGGGCTTCCTTGAAAAGGCCTGCCCCTTTGTGAGTCGGGATCATTTGGGTCATCGCCATTGTCGTACCGGGCTCGCAGTTCAGGGTCGGAGAGTACTTCGTAAGCCTCATTGATAGAGGCCATATTCTTTTCAGCTTCCTCCTTGGTGACGCCCTGGGAAATAGCCTTATCAGGGTGATGCTGTTTCGTAAGCTGCCGATAAGCACGCTTGATTGTCCGATCATCCGCATCACGGCTAACACCCAAGACTTTATAGTAATCCTTCTGCTTGGAGCGTTTCTGTAGAACATGGGCCTTCTGCAGCAGTGCTTGTACTTCCCTAGAACCAGAGTG
The DNA here is from genome assembly GCA_001990825.1 of Aspergillus carbonarius ITEM 5010. Taxonomy (NCBI): domain Eukaryota; kingdom Fungi; phylum Ascomycota; class Eurotiomycetes; order Eurotiales; family Aspergillaceae; genus Aspergillus; species Aspergillus carbonarius. Next base: position 45,768 of record KV907495.1, read on the forward strand.
GTGTTCTTTGGCTTGGTTTAGCAGACTTATAGCATCATCAAATCGATCCTCGTCAATAGCAAGTTCACTCTTGAAGAGGAGCCCTGCCAGGGAATGCGGATCCAAATCCAGAGCTTGCGAGCAATAAGGTGTAGCCCGTTTTGGCATTTGGACCTGTGCATTCACGCATAATTAGAAATGTATTGTAATAAAAATTGACCAGCGGGGGATAAGTGCCCACAAACCTCTCGGAAAACCTCGCACGTCTGTTCGACCAATGTGGCATAAAGGTTGTTGGGGGCCGCTGGATGAATGTGACCAGCTTCTTTTGCTTGCTCGACATCTCTCTGCACATCATGAAGGAGGCCGCTTTCGTCACCAGCGCCAATTAGTAGATTTATGGCGTTGTTGTACTTTCGCAAATCCACAGCGTCTTTCAGTTTCTGCAACTGTTTTACAATCTGTTTCTCCCTGCGATAGAGGCGATTGCATGGCTTTGAATCGGGGTCAGAATGTAGACATTTGCGAATTTGCGAAATTCCGCGGTCATTGTCTCCCAAGGCATAAAAAAGGGTCGATGATATTTGTAGATAAGGCTCTAACGAGCTTGGATATATTTGGAGAACGTGAGAAAGATCGCTGATTCCCTGTTCAATCTCGCCCGCCTCAAAGCGACAATGTGCTCGAGCCCGCCGCAGGCTTAGAGACATCGGTGCTTTGGCCAGGGCCACATTTGCTTGGCTGACGCAGATATCCCAAGCTTCACGGGCTTCCGCCTCAAGCGCGGCCGACGCAGCGTCACGCGATTCCTGGAGTTCTTGGTACTCAGGGGCGGCCTTCTTACCAGCTTTAGCAAGATCATCTAGTGCACCCGTCCAATCAGCAGAATTAGCCCTAAGGCGTGCTCGCTGTAGAAGAGCGCTTTCAAAATCTGGCTTCAGTTGCAGAACTCGATCGAAGTCTTCCAAAGCCAGCAAGCTCTTACCCAGAGACAGGTGTGCTGCACCTCTCTGGAAAAGCGTCAGGTAATTGGTTGGGTCTCTGGCCACAGCTGCATCGAAATACAGCAAGGCCTCGCGCGGGGAGCCTCCCGCAAGGTGTGTTTTTGCAGAAGCAATCAAAGACGACAGTGGTGTGTCAGGGGATATGTGAGAAGACTGAAGACCATGGCCAGCTGACAGAAAGGCCAGGAAGACTGTAAGAGAACCCAGAGATAGGAGCATTGTGTTTTGCCGCCGGCGAAGCACTATAAACTGGACTCTGACGAAGGACGGGGGATGATTCTGGCTAGATGGTCATAGTAGGCCTGGACTTGTAGCCAGTGTAGAATGAGCAACCAAGAATGGACGTAAAGGAGTGCAAGGGACCTTGGAGAGGTCGGATAGCGATTTACATATTATCAATGCCAGCGAAAGCCGTCAGGACACTATCGTTGTTCGTCGAAGAGGAGGGCGCGGATGAGAGGGGAGGCTCGATTCACGATTTACCTTCCAGTCTGGCCTTTACAACAGCCTTACATACGGTAATATTACCGGGGGTTAACCGGAGTATCGCAATGTTACCGGGTACCCGTACTTACACTTCGCATTCTGATCCTACCGTAGGCAACAGCTGGATCGACAACTCCTGCACGATAGAATATGTTCAACGCTCCGTGGGTATGCTCTCGATGTTCTGTGCGGTCTGCTACTAGGATTGGTTCCAAATCGCGCCTGTTTCTACAGCGCCAGGGCCTGAAGACAGGTCTGCATCACCCGCATGCCTTTTCTATTCGCTGTCGAACTGGAGACTGACGCGACCTGCGCCAGATTCCGGCCTTTCGCCAGTCTTATTGGCACGCGCCCGTTCTTTATCCAATGAGCATTCTGCTCTGTCTGCGCATTTGGGGGAGGTATTTGATGCGAAACTCGCAAAACGAGTGGGTGAACTTGCACCAATTGCAAGTACCTTGAAAGAATGGGATCATGCTAACAACGTACGTGGTTCCTAATACTTCTGCGTATTCGGCTTTGTTGACATGTTGCAGTCTATAGCAGAATTGCTGTCCCTGCTTAATGACCCCAATACGGATGCCGAGCTGAAGTCCCTTGCGGTGGAGGATTTGGAAAGCAGCAAAGTCTCACTGCCTACTATAACGGGCAATTTGAAAAAGGCCCTTATCCCTCGCCATCCCTTTGCAGATCTCCCGTGCTTGCTTGAAATACGCCCGGGTGCTGGGGGTGATGAGGCGGGTCTATTCGCTTTTGAATTATTGAGGATGTACATCGCCTTCTGTTCACGTCGTGGCTTTCGATATAGCCTTCTAAAACAGGAAGTCGCAGACGGTCCTGCCGAAGATCGTCTGAGCGAAGCGGTACTGGAAGTTGCCGCGGATGGGGCTTATGAAATTTTGAGAACTGAGTCGGGCGTACACAGAGTACAGAGGGTTCCAGCCACGGAGGCCAAGGGCCGTACCCATACCAGCGCCGTTAGTGTGATGATTCTTCCGAGCTTTCCGGAAACTGGTAACGGCCTGGATAGTTCACTCAATTTCGAGGACCCAAACAGTGACTATTATGTTGATCCTCAAGAGGTCCGCATAGAGAAGATGCGAGCCAGCGGCGCGGGCGGTCAGCATGTAAACAAAACAGAATCAGCCATTCGGTTGACACATATACCGACGGGTATTGTTGTCTCGATGCAAGATTCACGGTCTCAACACTCTAATCGAAAGAAGGCATGGCAGGTCTTACGGGCAAGGTTGGCCGAGGCAAGACGGGAAGCCCGGGAACAGGAAATAGTTGAGCTAAGGAGGGGGGCGATGGGGGGTGTGGCTCGGATGGGACGTGGTGACAAAATCCGAACGTATAATTACGGTCAGAATCGCTGCACGGATCATCGCAGCGGCATCACCTTGCACAACTTGGATGGTGTTCTTGATGGAGGCGTGGGTTTAGAAACCGTAATGAATAGCGTACGGACATGGCTTGTCGACCGTGATATAGCTGCCATGGCTGTCGAGGCATCAGTCAAAGAACAGAAAGGGCTGCAATCTCAACAGTGATAGGGTCTGTGTATAACCCATAAAAACAGCCATTCGCTCATTAGCAGTCTAGATACATCCATATAGTATGGCACAATGGTTTAATACCATGCATTTCGACAAGTCTAGAAGATAATACCTCATGTTTCGCATACACTGCCAACCGTTTGCAACCATCAGATGTATCTCCTTTCGGGATCAAAACTATCTAAGGTATCCATTGTTTTTTCGTACCTGCGAGATGTTAGGCCAGTACACAGTTGGCAATGGGGGTCGTTTGAACACGAACATGGTGAACACTATGCCTCCGCTCATTATCAATCTCGCTAGTCGTGGGACAGCTCCGGACCAGAAGGTCAAGACTCCCTCGTCCTTAAATATACGCGCTGCGCAGACGAAGCTGTTCTTATAGTTCTTGCTGGCTTCTAGCGATTGCATTCTACTGTCGTATCAGTACCCATACGCCCTTTTCTCTTTTCTTTCTCTCCATTCTTTTTTCTTTTCTGGAAAAGGAAATAGAGCCGTGGTGGACAGCTGCTCGATACGTACCTTGTCTTGACAGTATCAAGAGGTTGTGTAACATAACTATGCGCAAGTAGATCAGCATAACGACAACGAGAAGCATCCATGGGGTGTGGAATGAATGTACACAGTGATAAGACCTGCAATGCCTCCAAGAGCAAAGGTACTCGCAGTTCCTAACTTCTCACCGGGGGCGACGTGGCCCTGGGCCATTTGCTTCAACATTGTATAGCTTGAAAACCGCACTGCCGAATTGGCAGCCTGCCGCGCAGTTGTAGGGATAAAGCCCTGGAAAAATCCCCGAGCACCTCGTTCCTGGAAGATGACCTTACTGCCGTGTAAGAACCCACGCATGCGAGGGTTCTGCGACTTGCGATCATCTATTCTGTAGCATTTACAGATATGGCAAGGAGTCAGTACTATCCGTACAATGCACAGCAGATGAACGTTGGCTTGAGGGAATAGGATGGTCAGTGCCTGGGCTTAACGAACAATTGCGTTTTAATGCTCTCAAAAGGAGTAACCGCCAGCAGAGACTCCGTAAATCCCGCTCCAAAACCCGCGACAACAGTCCTAGGTCCAGAAATATGGCCATTTTCATCTTGCAATAGCGATTTCAACCAGTCGAAAGCGACAAATCCTTTATCGGTGAAGACCCCAGCATGAGCCACTACACGGCGCGAAACTCTTTTGATAAAATGGGATGGAACTCACGAATTCCTGCCTTAAGGGAGTTCCCTATAATCAGGGTTGTGCACCCAGCGTACCATTGTTTTCCAAACGGCGGCCATGGCAGTTTCTTTGCGTCGGGTAACCTGCGGTTGAGCTGGGATCGGGTTTTCGCAACTGGATGTGTTGAGCATTTCATGACGGTTGTAACGGCTAATTTTGACGTGTGTCTTACATTCGGCTGGATAGGTAATTGCTGTTGTTGATTTAGCGAATGATACTGTCAATAGGCATCAGAAGATGGTATACCAATCTCGACTGCACCGGCAGTAGACCCTGCGATAATGGACCGCAGGCTGCTGGGCTAGGTTTTCATTAGTACAGCAATTGGTGGGTGGCAAGGATATCAAGAGGAGAGCAGCAAACCTTGGGTCTCTGCTCGTTCTCGGAATTTGCCATTGATAATGTAGTGGTTTCTGCGGACCAGCGTGGGCTTAAGCCTGTTGGTTGGCTATTCGCTCAGAGATATTCAGTATGGGAGTAGATAGTATGGAGCACAAGTCATGCGAATACGGGGTTCTATGAGTACAATTCCCGCAAAATCCACCACGGTACGCGGGGTATCAGCTATGAGTTAAGCTTAAAGCCATAATGGTACGCTGTGCTCCGTACCATAAATCAATGCTCGTACATGTCACTATGTTTCCCAGCATATTGCATTGGCTTAGAATCGGTCTTGGGGTTTTCCAGGGATTGAGAATTGTCATACCGCTAGACACTACTGACTAGATCGTAAGCTTGAATATCGTAGTGCCAGATCGCTGAGAAACCACAAGTGGCATATAATTCTCCCTGGACTATTTTTTTCTTTCCCTTTTTCTTTCATCCCTTTATATTTTTTTTTTATCTTTTTCTTTTTCATCTTTTTCTTTTTTTTTTCTTTTTCCTCTCTTTTTTCCTTCCCCCCGTTTTACCCCTCCCCCAATTCCCCTTCGAACCAGCCCCCGCTCAACATACAACATAACCACCATTCCATTCGTGGATTCCTCCTTCTTTTCCATTGTGATTCGTGTGCGACCATAGGTACCAGTGCCTAGCGATCTCTGCAAAACCATCATATTGTGTCCCCCATCGGAGTATACGAGGCAGGTTCCAATATGCCTACTAACTCGAACAAAAATCAACCCACTGCTGTATTTCAGGGATGCCAATCGGCAGGCGACGATGAAAAGGCCCGGCACGTTGTTGACGATGGTTGGACGGCATGGTGATCGACCAAGAGTATGCGACGCCTGAAAATAGGACCCGTGAGTTGAAAGATGGCCTACGTGAGCAAGCCACAAATCGTAGTGAAAACCGTGAACGCAGAGCGCCAAATGCAAATCCCAAGTCACAAACCACAGGCCGCGCAGACCGTTATACGCAGAAATGAGCCATGATGCATGAGCGGAAAGGGGAATGTGTGATCGAGTCGTATAATGCACCTGCAAGACAAGAAAGCCCCCGCGGCTATAGGAATCTGATCGATCGATCGATCGATACTTGCTTGTTAGTAGAAAGCCACCCTCAAACGCCGAGGCGAAAAACGAAAACAAAAACAAAATAATTGAGAATGCCCGGAAACGCCGTGAACCCTACATCGGATCATCTGATGCAGTGTCGAAAGAAGATATGTACATTTGACCGAAGCCGAAGTGCAAGCACGATCACTAATCGTACCAACTAGTACCGGGGAAGGTAAGGTCCCAAACTGGTGCACTCGAGGAGGGAGAGAATGAGAAAGGCATAGGTGTGGATGACGGCGAGGGAGAAGAGCGATGGCTGAAGATGCACAGGGAACGGAAAAGACGAGGGTAGCACGCAGTATAATACAGATCTCCCAAACGTTATCATAGGTCATAGTTGATATGAAACCAGGTGAGGGAGTGCAAATTGATGACAAAACGAATGAGGTTTAAAAAGTGCCTTGAAACAGACTGTAGAAGCCACTCGGAACTTGCTGTTTGCAAACAAGTAGAGGTCTCTTTAAAAAAGAACGAAAAGAACATCAAGTAGAGTAAAAGGGCAAAGAGATGAAGAACAGGTGTAGGAAAAGGGGCGAGAAAGGATACACAGAAGCATGTGCTCCGCCTGCTGGTCCGGTAACTGATTTAAGACACCTGTGTAGGATGGGATTTGCCGCTTGACTGGCTTTGAGAGCCGAACTTGGCCTCACTTTGCATGTTGCGGCGCTGACCTTGTCCTCGACCTCCCCGATAAGAGCCACGGCCCCTGCCGTATTGATATTGCCCACCGTTCATATGATGGTTGTGGCGACGCTCGCCAGTGTTCAAATTAACGGTCGAGTTGGTGATCGGAGGCTGTGAAGGGTTGGCGATGGGGCGCGGAATAGTGTCCGGCGAGTCATACACGTAGAGCTTCTTGTCGATATTCTGCGGAATCGGTTGAATTTCAGTTCCAAGCTCTTGCTCAATTTTGTACAAGTTGAACCGATCTTCCCAATTTATAAGATTGATAGCAAGACCGAGATGTCCAAAGCGGCCAGATCGGCCAATTCGGTGAAGGTAAGTTTCGGCATTCTTAGGAAAATCGAAATTTATGACAACATTGACGGCTTGAATGTCAATACCTCGAGTTAGCAGATCGGAGCAAACAAGGTTACGGCAGACGCCGTTCCGGAAATCATGGAAGACTCGGTTGCGATGTTGCTGAAGCATCCTTGCATGTGAATAAAAGCAGGAATATCCTAACTCCGTTATCTTCTTCGCAAGTAATTCAACGCGGTTGGTAGAGTTGCAGAATATTATCGACTGGTTGATCTGTAGCTTCGAAAAGAGTGTGTTCAGACAATGGACCTTCTGCTTCTCCTCCACGAAAGCATAATACTGCGTAATACCGCGAAGAGTGAGCTCGTCCATGAGATTGATTTCATAAGGATTGCGCATGTGTTTGTCCTAAAATCTATTAGTACATCCACGCGAGACGATCAGGGTTTTTTGTATTACATACTTTAAATGATTTGACAATCAATGGAAAAGTAGCACTGAAGAGCATGACTTGGCGGTCTTTAGGATGAAATGATAGCAGTTGCTCGATAACTGGCGTAAATTCAGGCGATAACAATTTGTCGGCTTCATCCATAACGAACGTAGGACACTCAGAGAGATCAGCAACGCCTTTACTAGCCAGATCCAAGACTCTTCCTGGGGTCCCGACCAGGATGTGGACTGCGTCGTTCAATCTAATAATGTCATCCATCAAGCCAGTACCTCCAGTAGTGACCATGACGTTGATGCCCAGATGCTTTCCCAAGGTTTTGCAAACATGCGATGTTTGAAGCGCCAGTTCCCTCGTAGGAACAAGAATAAGGGCCTGTGTTTTGGTGCTCTTAGGATTTATGCGCTCCAAGGTAGGAATGACGAAGGCTGCTGTTTTCCCTGTACCATTCTTGGCACGCGCCAAAATGTCCCTGCCCGTGAGAGCGACTGGTATCGTCTCTTCCTGGATTGGAGAGGGCTTTTCGAAACCAGCCTCGAATATACCCATCATGAGTTCACGTTTGATGTAGAAGTCTTCAAATTCCAAGCCTTTCGTAGCGGTCACATCCTATGCGAGTCAGATTGCGACCGACAAATACTGATGGTTATGAAGATAGACAAACCTCGGTTTGCGGTCTTGCATCTTTGGCAGGAACATTTAATTGCTCCTTCCACTTCGTGTCTGAGCTTGCATCCCTTTGAAAGGTTTGAAGTTAGCCTGAGCATATGGAACAATCAGCGTATGACAGTGAATGTACCCTAAAGTAGTGTTATTCAGCTGAGAAGCTAAGGCGTCGGTCATCGTGGTAAATTATAAGAAGAGGTAGAATTGGGGATCGGGCTGAGTAGGCTGATTTTCTCCCTCCGATTGAGCTGTGGCCGGAGACTAGATAGCGAGGATAGGTAGACACAGATGACTCCAATGTTGTTCAAAGTCTGCGAGTAGATTAGACGGAGTAATCGTGAGATATTGACGTAAACTTCAGTACTGTATGCTGGGAGGATGGTCGACAAAGCCCAATGGTTGGGGTAAACAGCAGGGTGGTAGATGACTTGGCTGCGAAGATTATCCGGCCGCTTGTTAAGTCAAAATCGCTCGGAGCCGGATAGAATACTGGAGGATAGAAGAAAAGGAGGAATGGAAGTATGTAAGGGGTCTCTGGTGATTGAATCGTCAAAACTGGAAACTTGACAGCGACTTGAGGTGAAGTGCTTGAGTATGTGGGCGGTTTGGTTGGATTTCAAACTCGGGATGATTGAATTGGGTGCCTTTGTAGGCTACGATCCAAGCAATGAGGACGTATGAGCGGCCAGTCTTCAATTTTAGGTATTGGGGGATGTTATAAACTCTTGTTTTATGTAGTTTGGTCACACTGAGAGGAAGGCGAATGGCTTATCATCGAAGTGTGATGTGGGAAAGGATAGAAAACTTCAGTGTGGTGGTGGGAGTGGTGAATAATACGGATCATACACTTTAATACGGGGCAGCAGCTTCCGCAGCACGGTCATGTGGTAGCCTTACGTATCTATATACTCCGTACACTCTCACAAACGTAGCCCTTCCGAGGTCCTAGGTGCTCCGTAGATTGTTGGGGCAGGGCGCCCTTACCGCCTAGCTGAGCCCCATCTACCTAGTAGTGGGAGCTGTTGGCATCACCTCCGGCTTGCCTTCTGTCCAATACCCAATCTCGGTTCAATGGGCCGAGAGATATTCGTGGCCGCTCTAGACCTTTTAATGGTGAGATTGTGCATTTTCTGTAACAAACAAACTGAAATGTTTCCCCAAGTGACGGAGAAGTCTAAGTCACCCATACAACCTATATTGTCAAAAATAAGAACAGCAAGAGGCCTAGAATATGGCTAATAATCACCCCAATCATCTCGCATTTTGCCAAGGGTGAAAGAAATTACATCAAATTGCCAGGAAAAAAAAACCTAGAAACTAGAATCATATAGTATGTCGTTGATACAGTGGCAGGAAAACAAATAGGAATGAAGCAGTCAACATAAAAAAGCCAAGAGGACAACCGACCTGATCAAATTGTAGCAACCATTGAAAATCACTGTGGAAACGACAGTCTTGTCTGGCCTCTCTCTGGTTCTGCTAACCTAGAAGGAACATGTAAGTTGCAGTTCATGCAGTTCTTGCAATTTGGTGCCTATACGTACTCCTTCACACAGACGTCAGGCGCTAACGTGATCTCTGCTCTTGATCCGGGTGTAATGAGTATGAATTGCCGTCCTATTGACCGTCTGGCAGCGAGCATCTATTGCTTTGTCAGCAAAACCCCAGCATTATGTCTGTTCAACATACAAGCATATCAATAGCCATTTTCCTATTGATGTGATCCATATACACATCGCTATTAAACTCGTGTTAGCGGTGGGGGGGGGGGGGGGGACGACATATTGGAGGCACTTTAAG
>KV907495.1:56417-120281 GCA_001990825.1 Aspergillus carbonarius ITEM 5010
CATGCAGTTCTTGCAATTTGGTGCCTATACGTACTCCTTCACACAGACGTCAGGCGCTAACGTGATCTCTGCTCTTGATCCGGGTGTAATGAGTATGAATTGCCGTCCTATTGACCGTCTGGCAGCGAGCATCTATTGCTTTGTCAGCAAAAACCCCAGCATTATGTCTGTTCAACATACAAGCATATCAATAGCCATTTTCCTATTGATGTGATCCATATACACATCGCTATTAAACTCGTGTTAGCGGTGGGGGGGGGGGGGGGGGACGGACATATTGGAGGCACTTTAAGACTTACAATTCATCCAAGCAGCGAATTGGAGATCCCATTGCCTCCCAGAGTGCCAATAACAGGCACACCTGAGAGAATGACTTCTCACCGCCAGAGAGTGTCTTTGCGCCACGACCGGCGCTGTCTTTTGTGATATCGGGTTCCACCTATAGTGTGCTGTCAGAGAACCTTAGCAAGAATGACGATCAACAGCACACGTACTTGTAGATCCAGAAGCTTGCCCTCATGGTCAGTTAGGAGTCGACCACGAAAACTTCTTTCACTCAAAAGGTAGGTGAATTGTGCTTTGGCACGGGATGAAATGTGCGACCTAAAAATCATCCAACGACCCTTGCGGAGTTTTAGTGTCGCCTTGAGCACCTAGTTTACAAAGTTAACAAGGGCAAATCCCCGCCGAAGAAAGAAAAGGGGTCGCTTGTACTTCAGCCAGTAATCTAAACTCCTCAACTTGTTTCAAAGCCCGGTCATAGGCTTCGCTGGCCTTCGCAACCTCAGCAAGGAGTTCGTCACGGGATGCTCCCAACCTAGGCTCTCATTAACGAGGCGTTCTTGCTGATCGATCGGTTATGGTACTTACTGTTGGTCGAAGCGCTTGATGTCATTATGGAGTCTTTCGAGCTTCTTATCCAGACTGGCCGCTGTTTCACCTTCATCGATTGCAACCCGCGGAGAGACCAAACTCGCTTTTTCGCTGAAGTCAAGGATACGTGCCACGATCTCCCCTCGTTTATCACGGATCCTATCCCTATTTCGCCTGATGTCATCGATTCTTTCAACCGCTGTGTTTTTATCACCTATCCTCTTTCGACGCTTGTCGTTAGCCATACGCTCCTCAGTTTCGGCGACCCTAAGCTCCTCTTGTATGACGGTGATTTCAGCCTCTTTGGCCGAGAGCTCTTGCTTGATCGCTTTCAATGTCTTCATCATAGCATCCATAGCATCTGCGCCGTCCTTCAAGGATCCTTCATTGAGGCGCTTCTCCTCTTCTGCCTCTTGAAGATTGGTCCGAAGCGCATCAAGACGTCCATCTTCAGGGAGTTCTCTGTCAAGCGCATCGGCAAGCTCTTCAACACGATCTTCCAGTCTCTGCGCCGCGATCCGTAGTTCGTTTGATTTTCGTTCGTGTCTGACATGGGCTTGCTTGCAGCTTTCCAGCCGAGACCGAGCAGACCGGAGCTCTTGTTCTTGACGGCCGAGGTTGCTCTTAAGATCCGCTACTACACCCTGCTGCACCCTGCAGAGAAGATTTAGCGCTTGTAGCATAGTACGAAGTCACAGAAATGTTTATTACCTAATTTGGGACCCCAGATCGGACCTCATTCGAGGAGACCTATTGTAGGCTGGGACTGGTGCTTGGCTTGGCTCACCTGTTCGGCTAAAGGAAAGATGAATGCCTCTGCGTCTGTTGGTTTGATCAATACAATAACACCGTGCCACATTTCGAGGTTTCTGTCCATCAAAGAGAACCGAAGATGCTTCTTCAAGATTCTCAATGAGTAGCATTTGTTCTATTTTATGGTTGATGATCAACTGTACACGGGCCACGTCGTTATCGAACTAGAAATCCATTAGATTGCTGGTAGAATCATGGAATAAAGTACTGACCTCAAGGACCCGCAAGGCTGTATTATATTGGGGATCCGGTTCGTTTGATGTTGTATCAATGCGTACGCCGTCCGCTATCAAGATAGGACATATACTTCCAATATTGTTAAGGATTTTCAGGTATAGTGCAGACCCGGACATGCTTACCAGCCGACATTTCTCATAATGTCATTAATCTTCGTCGAGTCTTCAGGAGTAACTACGACGAAGCTATTCAGCGTCGAGCCAAGCGAGTTCTCGAGGATCGAAGACCATTCCGGCTTAAGCAGGCGCACATAGTGACCAAGAGGGCCGACTGGGCGTCTAGTAAATGACCGGTCTTGTTCGATTGCTTCCAGGAGGTCCGGCATTTTCTCGTGATAACCCGAATTTTGAGGACCTCCTTCCCTTTTTAGGTTCAACAACAGCGATTCAGCCTCCTCAACATCAGCCTTAAGTTTAGTGAGTGGTACCGCAGCTGACTTGACTTCCTTTTCAGCTTCATTTATCTCTTGGATTAGATGGTTGCTATCGCTTCCATGCTCCTCACATTGAGTACGGACTTGGGAAGCTTCTGCTTTTGCTCGCTCGAGTTCCTCTTGCTTTATCGTATAGCTCCCTCCGCTGATTTCAGCTAATCGTCGATTCTCTTCATCAATTTTTTGCTGAGTAGTAACAATTCTCGTTTCTGCTGCTTTAAGGTATTCTCTGATCCGCCGTTGTTCGGCCTGCGAAGTAGAATTAGTAGATTTTACATATGAAAATGAGTCGCTTACCGATCATACCTGCAGTTCATGGCGCTCTGTCATCTGCGCATCCCATTTCGTTTGAATTTCATTTTTTTCAACATGAACCTGGTCCTTTTTGACAGTAGCTTGGCGAACATCTTTAGAAGCGGCTTCAGCCTCGGCTTCAGCCTCTCGTATAGCAACATCAAAATTACTCAAATTAGCTTCCGCGGCGGCTATCTCGTTGTCGGTCTTAAGAAGTTCTTCGTCCAAGGAATCCCTTATCTACTAGCCGTCAGATATGCGATTTAAGCATTGAACCGAGAGGTGGTTTACCCTTTCTTGTTCCTCGACTTGAGCCCAAGCCATTTGACTTCGAACATTTCTAATTCGTTTTCGCAGAGAATCATGTTGGTCGGATACTTCAAGCTTTCGTTTTGCTGCTTCCTTCCGATTTTGCAGGATCGCGATGTCTTGCTCCCGGTTTCTTAACTTCTCTTCGATTTGGTCACCAGATTCCTCAATTAGTCGATAATCCTGATCGAGTTGCTCAAGTTGGACACCCTTCACAAAAAACCTATACTTTTCACTAGGGCTTGATGTGCTAAGAAACTGACGAGCCATATCCTGAGAGAGAACGTTCATAGGATTGTCAAACTGCAAGGTGAAGTAGTCAATGATGGCGTCGAGCTCTGCCTTCTTGGTAGACATGATTCGTCCATTTTCTGATTTGATTTTAAACCCACTTGTGCCATTTTTGGAAAAATGGCGCTCTATAGTGATGAATTTCCCATAGTCATCCGGCATGTAAGCGCCATCTCCTTGGTTCTTGATTCTCACGACGATGGTTGCATTCCTTCAGTAATTTCAGAACTTTGCGTCAACCAAAGGGTATTAGTATCACCTACTCCTTGCCTTCTTTGATAAAACTTTTCAAACTTTGGCCTCGATTAGTGGCAGATGCTTTACCGCCTAAGCAAAGAGTTATAGCCGTGAGAACTGCACTCTTGCCGCTGCCGTTTTTACCCACAATAAAGTTAATCAAAGGGCCGAGATCAACGTAAAAATGATCATGGCACATAAAATTGTAACACTCAACACGCTGCAATATGCCATGCTCGGCAGGTATATTTGGTTCATCAGTAGTGAACGAATACTTCTCCTGGATGACCTGCGTAGCCCGCATTTCTAGCTCATCCTCGTCATCATCGAGAGCCTGTGTAAGCGAACGCACCCTTCTTTCTTCATTTCCATTATTGCTCGCTTCAGTGCTCCCCTCTGAGACAAAGGAATGAGTCCTACGAAGTCGTTTTGGCTATAATATCTGTGAGTAGCCGCGACATATGAAAGGAAGTTGCCACATACCGATGGTGAAGAGCTGGGGTTACTCTCCTCGCTCGAGTCCACAGGCTCCAGATGCGCCTGCGAACGTTTCATTGACGGCATCGGGGAAAGGCGACTGACGGATTCGAATTGCAAACAGACATAGCATCTACTTTGAGCGGGAATGGGCAGTTGGGTGGATGTTGAAGATAAGGAAAATAGAGACAAAGGGACAGTAAACCCCTCTTCTCACCACTGGTTGGATGCTAGGCCGACGAGGTTGAAAGGATAGCCTTTCCATCTTTGTTTCGTGTTTAGCGGCTTATCGGCAATTGATAAGTCGCGTAGTCGTGTGGTCGCGTGTCACCCCTACACGTGACGGACGCGATATACTGGTAGTCTACCTAATATTGACCTTGTTCGGAACTAAGCATACCACACAGGTAGCCGGCGCTCCATACATCAAGTACATGTTTTGTCCCAAATGCGCGCCAAAAACAAGCCTTGCGGGGTACGAAAGTTGTCCATGCTTGGACTTCAAGCCTGACCAATCCCTTTTGATATTGTACGGATGTCTCGAATGTCTGCGATACTCAATGGCCAATTCCAATTTTTCTTTTACTTGAGAACCATTTTACGAAGTAAACCATTCTGCACTCCCCAGACATTGCAAAGAATTGCTCCACAGAAATTCCAAAGAATTAGGTGCTTGAAGAGAGTACTTGGGTTTCTAGATCTTTCCTGATCTCCCAAGTGCTCCCGAAATCTGTTCAGAAAAGGGGGAGAGAATCACGCAGTAATGCCTTACCACAATTGAGATGGGAATTAGCTAAAGTTGGGTCAATCTATGAGTAAAGCCTATGGGGGGTTGTTTGATTAAGCGCTCAAATGTCCATAGGCTCTTCTGCAACGTAGTGCAAATACGCTCCCAGCAGCTTGATTCCTTCAATGTAATTCCTCTTATCAAGCTTCTCGTTGATTGAATGAGCAGCATCAGTTGAACTTCCCATTGGCAGAAGTAAGACATTCTTCCCTGTTGCTTGTTCGAAGCTCAGTGTGACGGGAATGCTTTGCATATGTCAGATTTCCCATCGAATGTCGCATAATAGCCATAGTCAACAAGAGGAACTTAAGAAACATACCTGCCACCTTCACGGGTCATATCTGGTTCAACGCCAAAGACTTGTTTCACTGCCTTGCTTGCAGCTGCGAAGTTCCAATGCTTTGGGCTGGCAACCCACCATTTCCCATCATGTTGAAGCCACACATTCAACTTGTTCTTGCTGTTCAGTTTGGCGAATTCTGCTTTGATGTAATCAAAAACAAGTTTGTTTACATCCTCACTCTGCATATTAGGGACAGTTCTGATCGAGAACTTGCCAATGACCTTTGCCGGAATTACAGTTTTCGCGCCAGGAGCAGAGTATGCGCCTTCAATGCCGTGGATGGATAGAGATGGGTACCTCCATCTTGCCATGAGAGTTCTTTCTTTAGTGGCATGGATGCCAGTCTCACTGCCCAATGATTCGTGGAGGTTGTCCATGGTGTAGCTGATGCCTCCATACAGGGACTTCTCCTCTTCTGTGAGGGGCTCAACAAGATCCATGATTCCAGGAATCAGAATATTACCCTGAGGATCAACAAGTTTAGAAAGGACGTTGACCAGGTCAGTCATCGGCTCGTGGGCAGAGCCACCAAAAACCCCGCTGTGCAGGTCCTGCGCGGGGCCCGAGACACTAACAGAGTAATAGTTGCAGCCTCGGAGCCCGTATGTCAAACATGGTTTCTCGGTTCCAAGCCAATAGTTATCCGAAATGCAAACAGCATCTGCATCCTTGAAGAACTTCTTGCTCTCGGATTGGATGAACTCTTCCAAGCCTTCTGAGCCATACTCCTCCATTCCCTCAAAGCAACAGAGCAAATTGACAGGGAACTCAACGCCGGCTTTCTTATGGGCTTCGATCACATTCAGCCAGCCTAAAACTGGGCCTTTATCATCCGTGCTTCCGCGTCCGTACATTCTTTCTTGGCTATCGACCGTCAGCTGGAAAGGCTCTGTCGCCCAGCCATCTTCTTTTAAGGCAGGTTGCACGTCATAGTGTCCGTAGACCAAGATAGTTCGCTTGTTCTTGTCATTACCATAACGAGCAATCACAACGGGAGGAAGGTCAAGGTGCTCCTTTCCAGGTTGTTTGCCCAACGGTCTCTGTTCTACTTCGGCGCCCAAGGATTCAAGCTCAGAAGCGAGAAATTGTGCCATCTTGTAGAATAAATCGACAGATTAGACAAGTGCTACTTCGTAGGATATGGATCTGCATCATATACCTTGAAGACATCCTTTCTATTCTCATCCTGCGCGGAGATAGACGGGATAGCGACAGCCTTACGCAGACCTTCCGAATATTTAATGAGATGTTTAGAATGGAAAGAACTTGGGAAAGCAAAACGTACGGTCAATGAAGGAACCAGACAGATCGTCGACCCTACGCAGAAAACCACCCGAACACTGTCAGCCAATAATGATAGAGACTGTTCAAATATGCAACGTTGATATTGCCAAAGCAACACTAGAGGGAACAAAACAGAGGGTGAAAGGGGCGAAATCATGGCTTACTGCTTGAAAAAGGGTTCAAGTTGCGGTGCCATTTTCGGATCACTGATGCTTCCGTAGAATGAGCGGCGTGCAGATAGGTAACGTGGTTGGTGAAAGGAGATATTTCGATGTGTCCGAGTATCCTTGAGATGCAAGTGAGATGGCAGGTAGAATCTACACTCCCTCCTACTAAGCGACGTTGCAATGCGACGGAGGGGGAGGGGGAAGAGGGGCATTTGTGCTGTGGAAGATAATCGAAGTAACCTAATTTGCCTGTTGGGTTTAAGACAGGTTTACCTAACAGTATTCTCGCTATCGTTCGGTTGTCCGAGGTACCTGCCCCGAGGGCCGTTACGGAGCGCAAATAAGCGCTCATAGCCTTGGAGGACCACCCTCCCCTTGCTAATTCTCTTGATAAGAACCATATATAGGTAGGTGCTAAGAAGGCAGTTGCACATCTAAAAATACAATACATTTCCAGTAATACTAATGACGCTAGAATACATGATTTTATACAACGATTGAGCTCCAGTATGAATATCATGGAAGTTATAAGGTTTGGTAAGCCCAAGCCACAATAAAAAAAAAGTAAGAGACCTGAGAGATAAAATTATGCTCGCTGAAAGAAAGCTGGTTAGGACTTTACTGATCCCTTCCCCAGGCCTCCTTTCGCAACTGTCGGTCTTCTCTAGCCATCCGACGTTTCGAGCCCCATCTCGATTGCACTGCTTCTAGGACCCGCTTTTGAATTTCTTTCTTCTGAGGACTGGCCTCACACACTAGTGCAATGAACGTGGGGGAACAATCGAAGCGCTTGGCCAACTTCAATCGACTCCACGTCATGGGATCAGTAGCTCTAAGCCGGCGAATTTCTCGTATGTCTGACGGGTTTAGGTGGTATTTCTTCTCAGTGGACGCCCTGACTGCGGGAGGAAGAGATTGAGCGTTATTGACATTGACAGACGCGGTGCGTAAACTTCTCCGGATATCATGGGCGGGTAAAAACTTCGTCGGCGTATGGTACACCGAAGGTGCGCTGGAAGGTGGATTGTAGATGATGTGATCCTCTTGAGGGTGGCTCAAAGAAGAGCCAAATGAAGCATCGGGCTTGACACGGAGACGTTGCTTTGTGCGCCGGTATGAAGACTGGTTCCGTCGCAAACCTAGAGCAACGCACTCATAAGGAGAGGGCAGGAGGAACGGAAGGGCCAGGAGAGGCCTCCTGGGAGCTATCAAGCAATTCGCCATCACAACTGAAGTCCAATCCCCTTGTGTCCAGAGATGAGCAGATGACCTATACAGCTGGGAAAGAAACTGACTGTGCCAGATGGGACCTAGGGCAAGGAAGGGCAGTAGTAAGTAATAATATATATAAATAAAAAGTTTAGGGAAGAACACTTACAATAAACTGCCAAAACCCTCAGGCTATCTGAATACAGGAGGTTTGTCGGGAGGTACCAAATGAAATTGGCGTCGACTTTTTCCGAGCTCCTAGTCTCGTGACCCTGTGACCGTAATACTCAAACTAGTCTAATATTTGTTGTATACGAGTATTTTAATACAGTACATAGTCCATACAGCCTCTGGCCTTCACTTGAAAACTCATCTCGTACTTTGAATATTTATAGTTATGAATATTCTAGCCCATCTCCATTAGTGTAAAGTGGTGCCTTCCTCTTTAGTTCATGGTTCGCGTTCAATTTGAACTCGAAAATACTAGTCAAGAAAACGATGTTTGTTTGTACCCCGACTCCCTACCTACCCAGTACTAAGTACCCTTTTCTGGAAACTGCAAATCTCAGTAATCATAGGTCACTAGCTATCTACTGCTAAATAGTAGATTCAAGTCTCATCGACTTTTATTATATGTACTATCTAATTATTCGGTATTCTTATGCTACGAATAAATATGATATCTGCGGCTGGTAATATTCGGCCTACATAAACACACCTACACGGTGGCTCTGTTTGAAATTCAAACAAGGAAATCTAGACTCGGATGATTCATGGGCATGGCACGTGTCGCCCTTCCTCCCAATCCCCCCGAAGGGAAAATAATCATAGGCCTCTATATAACCTACAACTTCCATCTATTGAAGACTTGAGTGTTTGGAAGTATATATCATGCCTTTACTCTAGCAACAGCATCCAACGCCTGCTGAAACCGATTACAAAGATCCGACGCATCTTCTAAGCCAACACTTATCCTCACCAGGCCCAATTCAACACCGAATGAACTTGCCTAAATGGGCAGTTATAAGTAAAACCGAGCTCCCACGCTATTGTATAGACTTTAGGGGTGAGAGGGGTTCACGTACCCATTCTAATTCACTATAATGTGCCAACAAAGTGTAGGGGCAGCTAAGCATAGGAGTTAACAATAGTCTTACCGCCCATCTAACAGACCTGTGGATATGACTTACCTCAGTGTAAAATTAGTTCCAAGACTAGGCCCCTTGAGCACTTCAAGTTGATCAAAGAAGGCAACTGCCGCTTCTATTGAATGAAAAGTAACTGAGAATAGGCCACCGTATCCTCCACTTTTGTTGCGGAAAGCTTCGTACAACGGCCTTGAAGAGTTGTACTTCGGGTAGTAAACCTTTTTCACTGCAAGCCATTTAGTATAAAGCACTCCGCCCTGCTGCCTTGGACCCGACACCGAAAGCATCAGAAAGAGAACGAAGAGTTAGCTTACCGAAAGGAGAGTCCTCCAACATTGCCGTGATCTCCTCCGTGGTGTGATTAATTTTGTCAATCCTGGACACAAAATCGCGACTGTTCCTCTCCAGGAACAAGGCATCTTCTGCCCAAAGGTTGTCTTCATATTCGCGTGCACATGTATCTTTTAAAGATCGATAATAGCGCCCATGAGGATTGAGCACCGCGCTTCCTCCCATCACATTACTGTCTCCACTGAAGACTTTGGTTAAGCTGCTAACCACAATGTCCGTATAAGGGAGCACATTAATATTGAGGAAGTTTCCAACTGTCTCATCTACTACAACGGCAAAATCATACCTGTCGGCGAGTGACCGAAGTCTCTTCAAATCAGGGGCTTTCAGTAAAGGGTTCCCGGGAAACTCAGTGAAGACTGCAAGAAACCTCTCCCCGTTCACTAACCGTGACTCTAGATCATCAAGATCTTCCGACGAGCCATGGCCATAAAACAAACAGCCTGGGCCCCACTTTTGAAGTATCTTTAGCGTGTCGGTATATGGGAATCCGAAGCAGATGCTCTTCATCTCGCCCTTCGCAGCCATCAACAATTGATGAGCGTTGAAAATGGAACTCATTCCGGTTGGGAAAAGGTATACATCGGACTCCGATAGTCCCGCGATACGGCCTTCTCCTGAATCATCCTCAAGCGCCTCGCTAAGTTCCATATCGGCAGTCAGTACACCCGCTATGCGCCGCCGGACAGCCAGCCGTGCCTGACCGGCGAGGGACGTACTCAGATTGCGACCAAATCGTTCTTCAATGAACTGAGCATGTTCCCGGCCATCCTGGATACTTCTGCCTGCAGAGGCTGCACCAGGAATATTGTCGTGTGCGTGTGCTCCATTTCCTTGAGGCTTTCCGCTTATTGAATCCCGTCCCTGATACCTCCTGGGCCCTTTACACAATCTTTGCGATGTTGTTTCATAGCCTGCGATTTTTCTTTCCACGAGAAACCCATCTCTTAGTGCATTCAGACAGAACTCGGCACGCCTACTCGATATGCCATTGCCTGTATGTTGCCATACCTGCTTGGCAATTGGCGCGTACTGGGTCGGATATATCACGCACGACAATAGCAATTCCGCCGTAGAGGGTCCGGCCTCTGTTCGATTGGGAGGGCCAAAATCAATTATCCGGACGTTGTAGGATTCACCGGTTGGTTTTCTCGACATGAGAAAGGAATAACACACCCCTGCCGTTTTTGGAGATGGGAATAATATGGCGGTTTCCAAATTCGGGCTCCCATAGCGACGTACAATCTCTCTTGCAAGATCCTGGATGACGGGGTGTACGAAAAACCGAGGGTATCCGCATTGCATCTTATTAATAACCCATGGCTCTCCTTCCTCATATGCCACATTTGCTTTCCATGTCGGAAGGGATACACTGACTGCCTATAACGAAGTGAGATTTCCTAATCATGTTTGATATCAAGCCTTGCACAAGGGCGACCGAGGCGAATTGAAGAAGAGGCTGGGCGGGGTTGCGCGGGGTAGGAACATACATGATCGGTGTGAGGAGGGACTGGGCCTCCGATGTCTTGGAGCATGGTAGCACGTTAAGACAATGGCACAGAATCGTAGATGGTGGCCAAGGGTTTGGGATGGAAGCTACTAGGAAAGAGAAAGCAGTGTAAGGGATGTTGACAGAGTGATAGAAGACAGAAGTAGGACAATAGTCGACTAATTCTCATGACTCAACGGCGATTTCGGCGCTGCCGTTGCTTTTTAGAGAAGTTCGACCAATGATTTTTTGAGACCTGGGTATTACCCAGTACTATGTAGTACCCGGTCCGTACTTGTAATGTAATTAGATTGTACGTAGTAGTACTACTCCCCCGTATATGACGTGCCTTCCTTCAGATCCCCTGCTGCACTTCATCCAGTGGGAGTTTCCTTCGTTACATTACATGAGGCCGTCACCTTTTGGATCCTCTACGAGGTCTCACCCCGAATCTGAAACGTCTCCATCAAGGCATGAAAGTAGCTGATAGATAAGCGGTAGCTGTGACTCCGGCAAGGTGGGTAATATGTACCTAGTATCTACATAGTAAGAGTAATAATTATCTAGAGAGGATTTAGGTAACGGTGGTCCAAGAGACCCTACAGCTAGGGCTCAGTGCTGGACGGATTAACTAAGCCAACGCTGATTGAAGATGAGATGCCCAACATAAGATACCTCTCCGGCTGGGTACTAATTTGTATAATGTGAATGCGTTTGATTACATAAGATAGATAAATAGGGTTTCGGGGATCGGAGCTTACTTTCCCGTCAAAATTAAGAGGGTAAAAAAAGTGATTGGATTGAAGCAGAAAGGCGCCGGACGACGCGGAAGTCCCAAGCCGAGTTAGCGGGTTATCGCAGTAAAGAGAAAACGTTACAGACCATCTATTTGAATCTACCAGCCTCCAAATTTGTCTCCCACCCTCATCAGAGTGTCTATTGTTCACCTTTCCGCAATGTCGACTCACTCTGCAAAAAGAAGGAGACTGAGCCCCTCACCGGACAATTCCTCGCGCACACAGATTTCCGTTCAAAATGGACAGGACGACAAAGATGATTCCAAAAAGCTCCGGAAAGCAGATTACTATACTTCGCGCATCATTGCACGTGGAAATAATGATCGTTCCGCCGAACTTGCGCTCGCCAGCGGCTTTTACAAGTCCAGTTTTTTCAAGCTACAGTTGGACGAGTTACTGAACGAATTGAGGCCGAACTATGATTACCAAGTAGCGCGACTTCAAGACACACTCCATCAGCTGAAAACCCTTATCGAATGCCTTCCGGAAAGGTCTCCAAAGCCGGCCCTGGAAGCAGAGAAAGAGCTGCGTGGTGCACATGGTATTACTGTTCCCTTCCCCGAACCTCGCCCAGGGAAAGATACAAAGTATACTGTATCATACTCTAGGCCAACAAATATCAATGTGGTGGGAAGTGTATCTCTAAGGACGGGTGCCAAAAGTGCCAAACCGCTCACAGTGGACTTGGCGGTGACAATGCCGAATGCTCTTTTCCAGGAGAAGGACTATGTGAACTACCGTTATTTCCACAAAAGGGCGTATTACATCGCGAGCCTCGCGGCTGGCATCAGTGGGACGGAAGGATTGAACCTCAATGTCAAGTTTGGGCTTCAGGATGGCGACAGCCTCCGTCCTGTTATTATACTGGAGCCTAAAGGAACCGACAAAAAGGAAACGGTCCCCGCAAAATTTCAGATCCGTATCATTACAGCCATCGAAGACACTCTATTCCCGATCTCTCGAACTTTGCCAACACGAAACAACATACGTCAGGGCTCGACGGATACACCTGCGTCTGAAGAGTCTACTCCGTTCTATAATGCTACTCTTCGGTCAGAGGCCACGGTAGCTTTATATCACAAATACCTATACAACGCTGTTCGGAACTGTGAATCATTTAGGGACGCTTGCGTATTAGGCCGGACGTGGCTTCGACAGCGCGGCTTGGGTTCGTCACTATATTGTGGCGGATTTGGCGGGTTTGAGTGGACGGTACTCATGTCTCTTCTCTTTGAGGGAGGAGGTCCGAACGGCAAGCCTGTCCTCCTAAAATCATATAGTAGCTACCAGCTATTCAAGGCGACCTTGCAGTTTCTCGCTGGAAGGGATTTGACAAGCCCATTGCTGTTTTCGGCTACAGACATCCCTTTCAACGGCGGGGTTCCAGTCTTGTATGATGGCAAAAGGGGGCTGAACGTTCTTTATAAGGTGTCTCAATGGTCCTATGCCTTCCTTCGTCGCGAGGCAAGCATCACCGTCAAAATGTTAAACGAGTCCCGTGACGACAACTTTGACAAGGTTTTCATCGTCAAAGTAAACGAATCTCTTCTCAAGTTTGACCGGATCGTCAAACTTCCGTCCCCGGACAGCGCGAACATTCTCCGAAACCTCCACAGCCAGTCTGCAATTTATGATGTGCTTGCTAAGGCACTTGGGAACCGAGCTGATCTCATACATATTTACAGGGGTGTTGCCGAGTCCTGGCCGGTGGAGGCAAAGCCTAACCGAAAACCGGAAAGCAACAGTGTTTTTGTGGGGCTGCTTCTGAATACCGAAAATGCTGCGCGTGCTGTCGACCATGGCCCGTCTGCGGAGCAGAAAGAAGAAGCAGCGTCTTTCCGGTCCTTTTGGGGAGAGAAGGCCGAACTCAGGCGTTTCAAAGATGGCAGCATTCGGGAGAGTCTAGTATGGACTGATGAAGAATCTTCACCGTCTATCGTTTACCAAATCTTGGTGCACATCTTGAGACGCCACTTTAGTTATACGGAAGACGACGTGGTTTTCATTGGAGACGAGTACGACCAGAAGCTTCGCGAAGGCGGCGATGATGTCTTTTCATACTCTAGCCCGTCTTTTTCATTGATTACTGATGCTTTCAATTCCGTACAGAAATCTATCCAAGACATGGATGGCGTCCCCCTCACTGTCAGGCAGCTAGCTCCAGCCAGCCCAAGTCTGCGTTATACTGCCCTTCGATTACAGGGCGCTACCGGGTTGCCACGCAACCCGGCGGACATTGTTCTTCAGTTTGAGAGTTCAGCCCGGTGGCCAGATGATCTGAAGGCTATTCAGATGACCAAGGTGGCCTTTCTTGTCAAGATAGGGGACTGTTTGAAGTCTTCTGGGGCTGCTTCCCTATGCAGAGTCGGATTGGAGAATGAGTCAAGCGGGATACTCAACAATGCGTTTCTGGACATTACCCATACGTCCGGAATCGTCTTCCGTCTCAGGATCCATCACGATCGGGAGCAGTTACTGCTAGAACGTCAGCTGAAGGACAAGGAAGCTAGCCCGCTGGAAAAACAGCAGGTGGCCTACGCCTTATCTGCGTATAAGCGGATCTTTATCCAAACACCTCGTCTGACGCAGGCAATTCGTACTCTATGTACACGCTTCCCGCTGCTTTCACCAACAATCCGCCTCGCTAAACATTGGTTTAATTGCCACCTACTCGCAGGGCATGTCAATCAGGAATTGATCGAGCTACTGGTAGTCCGAGTCTTTACCCAACCCTATCCATGGGACCCTCCTTCAAGTGTTATGGCTGGTTTTTTAAGAACTCTTCACCTTCTTTCTCGATGGGACTGGCAACAAGAGGCACTAATGGTCGATTTTGGGGAACTGGACAAGAGTGCAATGGAAGCGATACAGACTCGCTTCTCTGCTTGGAGAAGTATCGACCCGGCGATGAACACCGTCGCCTTATTTGTTGCTTCCGATATTGATCTTGACGGCGTGACTTGGACTCAGCATGAAATGCCCCCCAAAGTCGTGGCTGCTCGAATGTGCACATTGGCTACGGCGGCCATGAAATTGCTGCGGGAAAAGGGGCATGAGCTTGCTATATCAGATCTATTCCATACATCCCTAGCGCCTTACGATTTCATCATCAACCTTCGCCCGGAACTGCTACATGAACGTTCGGCGCTGTCAACAAGGTTTAAGAATCTCGACGGACGGAGAACCGCTCAGGCTGTTAAGCCTGAAATTGTCAAGACCTTTGCCCATGACCTGCAGGCTTGTTATAGCCCAAACATGCTTCTTTTCCATGGTGATGAAGGGTGTAGTATTATTGCCGGACTTTGGAATCCGCAGATCCTCATACCAAAGAATTGGACACTGAAGTTGGCATATTCCACCTGCCCAGCAGCATCCAAGGCCACCGATGAGACATCTATGAACTACCGGGCCGTTCTGAGCGAAATTTCTAGGCTAAGTGCTGACTTGGTTGACAGCATTGAAGTCCACACAGGGCTGCTTTCGGAAAAGTAGATTCGGCATTTCTATTGCCAAGCTTCTTAAATTGCCATGTACCAGTTAATACCTAGAAGCGCCGTTGCAATGCAATCGCAAAGGGAGAAGCCAAAAATGCGCGAGAAAGAAAACAAATGCTGAATGACACTCGTTCATATACTATTAGTCCTTTTTCACCTTCTAACTTACGGGCCTGCTATTGCCTTCTCGGCCTTTTCAATGGGTGCCTGAGACGAGAATGAACAGAATTTATCTTTGATCGCCACAACTTCATAAGTGCCTTCATCAGATGTTTTGATGGTTTTTGTGTGTTCGTAAGAGACATCGTGCTTGATGTCGAGAATCTCAAGCTTCTTCCCTCTTCGAGTATTCGAGCTCCGGATATACCTAAGGAATGGTTAGTCGAAGGGATACTGTATGGTAAAGGGAATGAGCAACAGACGTGAACTCGAATGGCGGCGTGCCCCAGAAATCAAACTGAAGTTCTGCTTCTCCTCCTTCGTGTATATCAACAACCGAAACCTGGCCTTTGCTGATTCTGACACTCGGCATCTCGTGGATTGTCTTCGTTATATTCTTGTGTGCCTTGCATTTCCCACTTGCGCCGTCGCCTACAGCAGTGATGGTGAAAACTCCTGGTCTCTCGGCAATACGACGGAAATTTGTGGTCCTGGAGGTAGCCTTTTTGGATGCTCCATCGAAAGTATAGAACACATCAAATGGGGCATGACCAGACATCGAGAAAGAAAGCCGTTCTCCGACACAATAATCTGTCTTGGACTCCAGGGGAATTATTGTAGGCACATCCGAAACAGCGACTCTGACCGAAGAAGCATCATATTCAGTTTCTTGCTGACATCCGCGCGCATCTCTTACTTTGCGAATGCTGACAACATGTTGACCCAATTCAAGATGACGTCGCGGTATAGGAAGATTATGTCGGTTGAACTTGATGTTGGGGATTGACACAATCTCTGGTTTGGCTTTCGAATGGTGCTTGATGGAGATTTCAAGAGAGAACGGTGGGACGCCCTCCAAAGTTATGGGGATCAACTCCTCTCCGCCGATGTCTTCTTTGCAGAAACCATATATACGGCCAGGCGAGTCAAAACGCGCAGAGGGGAGGGGGTTTACCTTTTGCGTCACGATCACTGGCCGGCTTCTAGAATCGTGGTCGTAGAGGTTGTCACCAACTTCTGTAAATTTGTACGTATAGATACCAGCTTCTGATGTATCCATTTCCATGGAAGCAGCATGAAGAGCCGTCTTCAGACTCTGACGTCTAACAGAAGGCGAACCACGAGACGTTTTCCGTTGTTGCTCGTATTGTATATCATACGGAGGGTTGCCCGACAGTCGGAGTTCAAGACTGTCATCTTCGCCTTGACAAATATCATGCTTTAGTATGTGGCCATCGCTACCAATAGGAGAACCATCAACGGCAGTGATCTGAGGGCGAGGTATCCAGGACACTTCAAAGACGTTGGCTGCCTGCTCAACAGAACCGGGACAAGAACTATCGGTGACTCCGACGAGTTCATACCGCCCTTCTTGAGCTACTGTCAACACACTATTTTCTTGCCAAAATGTCTTATCAAGGACAGCAGAACTGGTATCCAAATTCCGATATCCCACGTTCCACGGCCTCTCCCCGCTGAGCCGGACTGGAATGTCAACCTTGGAGCCTTGCAAGGCCAGGTACTTTCTGCTCTTTTCAATCTGGCCGAATGAGGCGTGGGGTGGCTTCGAGCGAGCGTCAATTTTGATACTGTCCCTGAGAGTTCGTTTGCAATTCGAGCGGTCTTTGACGCCTGTGAGCACCACGGCATATTCGCCACCACTGACAAGCTTTTCGGTCACTACCGTGGCGATTTCGGTATTAGACACCAGGCTGTACTTTGTCTTCTTGCCGTTATGGACAAGCTCGTATTGCAACGTCCATGGTGCTTCTCCTAAAAAGGCTACGTCCATGGACACCGGCTCCCCGAAACAAGCCTTGCGAACCTCCTTGGAACCAAGGAAACGGGCAGAAGCGGGAGGCTTCACATCTTGTTCGAGAATAGGGACTTTGTCTTTGAGGGATTGTGGCGCATAGACTGTGTCCGCGATGTCTAAGAAACGATACCGGTAAGAACCTGCCTCTGAAGGCGTGAAATCCAGCTGAGCACGCAGCCCATCGATGGTTTGAGACCTTGTCTCCACACCTTTCGAATGCTCGACAACATATCGAATTCGGAATGGTGGTGATCCAGTGAGGTCCAAGTCGACGAGCAGGCCGACAGGATTATTCGCGCATTTATCGAAAACCTTCTCATATCTGAGAGCTAACTCCGGCTCCGGCGGATTGCGCAGATAACAAGATGACGGTTCTAGAATTTCTCCGGAGCAGAACTGACTAGATATAGAACCCAGGCTATACCAACCCGGATCCTTGATCTGAGGTTTCTGATCGAGTCCCTTGAGCGACAGCTGACGTACTGTACTGGGTTGCTCACCCATACTTCCTTGATCGCTGCCGCTGAACGAGTACACCAGAGAAAATGGCCCGTCATTCTCATAGCCTTGCCCAGAAGGGTGATATTTTATGGGGAGGTCTACACTATCCCCACGCGCAACCTCTAGAAAGCTCTGGTCATTGCAGCCAGACAAAGACAACAGAGGTCTTTCATGAACGGAGAAGAGATGCCACTGTGACAATGACTTTGTCGATGATCGATCGAATACATCCAGGAGCGCTGAATAGTTTGCAATGTTCCCGGCACCGTCATGGACCTCTTCAATGGTATAAAGCCATTCCCCGCCGACGTTCAATGATTCATTCAAAGGAACTTCGATAATTTGATTCTGAGCCCAGGCGACTTCGGGCTCTTTGATATTGAAAAGGTTACCGGAATTTCTCTGACCTAACAAAGGCGAGCGCAGATTATCGGGTTGGATATTCTGGAAGGAAAATCCTCGGTCAAGGTGGTTTATTTGTCTGCTGTATTTTATTTTCAATGGAGGTGTGCCTTCGACTGAGAGTATCAAATTTGATAGCTCTCCCCGGCATTTATGGGCGTGTGAATTTTTGATCAATGCCCGAGGACACGAGACGACAAGAGCGTCAGACGGCCGCATATGTACGTCAAGGTTAGACTCATCCACTACTCTCTGCAGGCGATAGATTCCTGGTCGCCGAATCGGATAATGAAGGTCCCTATGGAGACTTGACCCGGAGCTTTGATGATTCTTCTCAGCTTGTCGCTTTAGCTGTTTCAGCTGTTTCGATGAAAGCGAGATCGTTTCGTTCGAGCCGGTGTCGAAATCCAAGCGTAACAACTCGATGAAAATTGGATCCGTCTGATTGACTCTAATTGGCAAGTTGATGGCATTTTTTTGTGAGTCTATGCAGAGTGGCACCTGATCTGGGTTTAGGACAGCAGAACTATATATAACCTGTGTCAGTGACCCCCAAGTACACGCCATCCCAAATGAACTCACCCTTCTGGTAGGATATGGACAATTTGCTTCCCCAAAATCAGAGATGCGTTGTGAATGATATCTCCAGGTTTCACACTCCGTTCAGACAGGGACAGCTCTCTATCATAGGCCAATTTGACCATTCCTGAGATCCATGCCCCCACCGGAACCTGGGCACATGTTAGCAAGCCCATGTTTTACTGCGGCGACATGATGAAGCATACGGGAATCCGAAACATGAGGAATATATTGCCCACGACATGGATTATGAAAATTGCAAGTGTAGTGGGAAAGGCCCATTCTAACCACGGGATGCGCAACGCCTGCAGACCGAAGAGAAAGATACCATCCACAGCAGCCCATTTAAGAAACAGCCAGGTTGAATCCAAGTCATCAGATGCCGTCCAAGACTCGTATACCCGCCAAGCATTCAAGGCGACATAAAAAGCAGCAATATAAAGTCGCTGCGATGGGGCATCTATCACCCCAATTGGTATGAGCGGTAAACTCGCATCTGGGTTGGCCGTAGGTGCTTTCGAAGGAGGATTTCTTATTCCCACATCCCGATGGTTAGATTTAGGTGGTGAGTAACTAAGACCTCTTATCTTCGGAGCCGTTTGTGGTGTCTGCGGAAAAGCAGACCGTAGCCGGGGAGTACCGTTCATGGCATGCTGTTATTATAGAACATGCACGATACGATCAATCTATGTCAGAAGTGGCAGATGAGCTTCTATGCTTTCAATTAATGGCTGATCGAAAGAAGGTTACCCACAAGAGTACAAGAGCCGTGGGGGTTCTGGATCGGGTTATTCTGTGCTGAGAAACCAGAAGAGAGAATAAAAAAAAACAGTTTGCGCGTAATGAAATAGCTTGGGACCCAAGTCAAGTCGTTGCGTAACCCGATAGGTTTCTTTGACTATTTCGCAAAATGGTTGGAGGCGTGGAAACACGGAACAATAAATATGAAACCGAGGCCCAGAGAGATGCAAGGGTACAGCTTTTGACTGTCGGGGCGCTTTTGCTGCTGAATACAGGACCGGTCTACGGAGTAATCCGTGATGATGTATGATGATCACGTGCTGCGGATGAGTCCAGGAGGCCCATGATGATTGGAGCGCGCACACGCGTCACCGTGAGGTTCCGTCATAATAGATACCTATACGGAGTCTGTCTAGGTGATCTTCAGATTGTGTCCGGGCTTAACCGCAACCATTACATTGCTTGGGGCTCTTTGCTTTGCATTATAGTCAGTGAAATTTCTACCGGCGTAGATGGTAGTAAAAACATGGAAGCTCCTTTGTCCAGCGTGGAGACCACCCCATTATCTTTGTAGTACGGGGTAGTTTAGTTATAGTATTTAATAACGATGGTACGCAATCCCAGGACACGTGCTGTAAGGCCGTATGCCCAAGTAGCTTTTACCGATCCAAGCCGACCTCATCAATTTGCAATAACTCCTTATATTCCATAGCTCTATTCATTTCTAACTGTCGTTGTACAGTGACATGGTGCTGTCTCACCCTCCCCCTTTAACGTCTAAAACTCCAGCTTCTCCAACTTGGTTCAATCGTACAGCGGCCATCTCTCGATGGTTCGAATCACCTAATATTCAATACGATAGGTCGGTGCTTGGTTCGCGCCTTGTCTCTTCATACTCTCCGAACCGGGTCTGCACCGAATTATCATGACCCACCAGCTGAAACGACGACGGTTGGATGCTCAACCCAACATCGTGGTAGACGATGACACTGGGTGTTTGGATGACTCATGCCCACCGGCATCGAGACTGGAGATGGATGGTTGGAATGGCTTCTGTGAGCTTGAATCGGAACCTGTATGACCATAGAACCGATTTTCACGCGCGTTCTAGCCATCTAGTATGGCTAACCTCTCTTCTATAGGCTCTTTTTAATGTCATGCTCCGAGAGTTCGGAGTGAAAGGGGTCAAGGTTCAAGAAGTCATATCGCTCGAGGAGGAAATAATGTCAAGTCTTAAGTGAGCGCCACCAAAATTGCAACTAATCCATTGCCTACTAAGAACTTGAACCTCTGCAGTAAGCCCATCTATGGCCTGATCTTTCTATTTCGTTGGCGGGAGGATGATCCAGATAAGCAAGAAGCAAGCTGTCCAGAGGGTCTCTGGTTTGCCAATCAGGTCCATCCATCTCTGCTCTATGACAGCCCGTGAAAACAATTGCTAACGATTTCGTATAGACAGCCAGTAATGCTTGCGCTAGCGTGGCTCTTCTGAACATTGTAAACAATGTTGAGGGCATCGATCTTGGAGAAAATCTGCAACATTTCAAAGACTTCACCATGCCGTTCACGCCCGCATTGAGGGGAGATGCAATCAGTAACTTTGACTTTGTCAAAAGAATACACAACTCATTCGCGAGGTAAGTACATTGCTCAGTGAGAACTTCTGCCACAGCTAATCTGGGGGCAGGAAAATGGACATGCTTAGCTCTGACTTCCAGCTCAAGGCCGAAGCCACATCGAAGAGAAGTCGCCCCGCCAAGAACAAACATGCAGAGGATGAAATAAATGCGGGTTTTCACTTCATTGCCTTCGTTCCTGCCTTGGGTAAGGTCTGGAAGTTTGACGGTTTAGAACGCCAACCCCAGGCGCTTGGTAAGTGAGTCAATTAGTTACCGGCTGTCGTCGCTGATTAGGTTAAATTGTAGGCTCTTTCTTACCGGAAGATGATTGGCTGAACCTAGTGAAGCCCAACATTCGCACCAGAATGGAGGAATACGAGGAAGACCAGATTGAGTTCTCCATCCTGAGTGTTGCTAAGGATCCGCTTCCAGAGCTCATTGACCAATTAGCAGTCAATTTAAAGAGCCTAGAAGCCATTGACAGGCGCCTAAAGGCGAGTGCAAAGGGCTCGGCCGACCTTGGATCGGCTACTATTACAGATTCCACGCCCAGAACTACTTTTCTGGGCCCTGATGAAATTTATACACTGACAAGGACAATGGTTCACCAATCGTCTATCCCTAAAGTACAGAACGGAGAGTACCAATCATGTTCAATGGAAGAACTCATTCAGCACCGACAACAGTTGAGTCATGCTCAACAGAATCTCCGGGTATTGATCCGAGAGGAGCAACAGTCCCAACAGGCAGATGATGACTATGCAGAAGGCCGAAGATATGACTATGACCCTGCCGTCCGAACATGGCTACATTTTTTAGCACGGAAGAAGATCGTCGAGAACTTGCTGTGATGCCGCCGGAAGACCGTCATGTGGTTCTTGATTTCTCTGTCGTAGCTCTCCCCGAGGAATGATGAGTGTGGTCCGGAGAACGTGCCATGGCCGCCGAAAACCAGCGGATGGCCGCATTGACGTGTCTAAAGTAAACCATTTCTGGCGTGTGGTTATCTTCTATACTCTCCCGTCAGGTCAGGGAGCTGATGACCTCGCGACTTAGGGCAGCGGTATATATGTGTCAACATCGAAGCCATGGAGGCAGCCTAGTGCCGGGCTATGCCAATAGGGGCAAGGCATTGGATCCTTATTATTGACCAATGTGTAGAAGGGGGGCACCGGCTACTACCTAGCGGCAGGTAGATAGGTGATATGTACCTTACCACTGTAGGGAAGTGTAAATGTACCTCAAGGAACCTATTGAAGGCCAGGCAGAGAACCCCGTGATGCGCCGATTGGATGACAGTTCGCGGCGACCGTTCTGCCTTCAGCTAAGTTATGTACGTAATACTTGTAGTAGTCGTTCCCTGAATCCTCCTTGATGCATTCTGTTCACGTCGGGTGACCGAGACGAATGATGACAACCCGAAAGGCGGGTGGATGATTACTACTAGGGCTATGATTGAGCGGTCCTTCCTCGTGGGGTTGGTTCCATACAACACTGACTAGATTGTCCGGCGGGATGCAACAAGACCTTCTTGCCATCCCTTTTCTCTCCTTTTCCTATATTGCTGGTCCCCCTGTCGCGGGAAATTAATTGATGACCTCCCCAAGTTTCAATTTGCGCTGGAAACTCCTCCATCCTACTCCATACCTGCCCCTGCCACAGTGTCCGTCCTGTGTTGCCCTCTCTTAATTAGCAACGGTGACGGTGACGGTGACGGCGACGGCGACAGTGACGTAGAAATTAAGAACGTCACCGCCTGGAGTCCAGTGCACGCGCCCGCTGGGTTATTGTTTCAGCACAATTCTGCACTTCTACTTTGCTGCTCGAGTCCCTGGCTGGTCCTTGTCAGTTTGATTAAATGTGTACCTGTACCCGCCGTGCAGTCCTTAACCTACAAGTCCTGTGATCTTCCGCGACTCTACTGAGTGCACACCGCAGATCTGGCTCTGACGCTTACACCTGACTCTTTTTGCCACAAGGGACGCAAAGAACGGCGCCATCTTTTCTTCCGGTCGAATCTGCCATATAATTTTAAACCCTGAGCCCCATTATGTCTTCAGTCACAGCACAAGTCATTCCCGAAAAGACACCTGATGATTCTTCCAAGTTGAAGACCTTCTTGTCTATTCTCCGAAAGTACGTGGGATTTTGAGATATGCTATACCGTCCCTCACTGCTCTGTACATCTCGGTCACTTTGTGCTGATAGGAGCGTGTGGCCTTGCCAGGTTCGTCGGAGTGGCCGACATCGCGTCTGTTCGATTCTCATTGCCTGCGCATCTTCTAGAACCAACTCCAAATCTTGGTAGGTCACCCTTTGGTGCTAGAGCACACGAATCATCTTCGCCAGCCGACCGCTAACCGATGTCATCGCCCTATAGAATACTGGAATTACCTAGACAGACCGGAGGCCTTTGCAAGGTCAGCAAGACAGCCTGTTCATGAATTAGGCTTGGTTTCTGACATGGTTGTCACAGCATTGGTCAATCGGAGGATCCGCTGGGACGGACACTAGAGGTTTTGAGATTCTGGTTTACCAAAGACCTGGTATAATCTGCTCTTCCAGCTTTCGTTTCAAATCGGGGCATTTCACTGAGTGGTCACAGAAATACATCAAAGGCAAACCATGCAAGCCGTACAATTCTACATTGGGGGAGTTCTTCAGGGTGGGTCTATATACGGAGGCTTTCTGGCATGACACACCACAGACGTACTGATTGGCCTGGACTTTTAGTGTAGTTGGGAAGTAGACCAGACACTTCCGGACGTGACACCGGCTTCTAAAGCCGGGACAATCGATGCCGTCTCCAGCGTGAAGAACATCAGCGGAGGACCGGTCAAGGTGTGCTACTTGACCGAGCAAACATCTCATCATCCACCGGTATCGGCCTTTTTCATAGACTGCCCGGAGCGGGGACTCTCGGCTCGTGGTTTTGACCAAATCAGTGCCAAGTTTACGGGCACCAGCATTCGGGTTGCACCTGGCCAACACAACTTGGGGATTTTCGTCAATCTTAAAAATAGGGATAATGAAGAGTACCACTTGACTCACCCTGCGGCACATCTTGGTGGTCTGCTTCGAGGGGCTCTCGCGATATCGGTCTCGGACACTTGCTACATCACTTGCGCCAAGACGCGCATCAAAGTTATTCTACAGTACTTAGAAGAGGGCTGGATCGGTCGGGCGCAGAATAAGGTCGAGGGCGTGATCTTTCGGTACGATCCGGATAGTGATGTCATTACGAGAATGAAAGACGTGTCTGAAGGCGATGTTCTTGCCAGGATCAGCGGTTCGTGGCATGGGCAAGTCTTCTTCACGTTGGCTGGTACGAGTGATCCTCGACCTTTGATTGATGTCACACCTCTTTTCCCCGTGGCAAAGACAATACCGCCTGAGGAGAGTCAACTCTCTAATGAATCCCGGAAGTTCTGGTCTCTGGTTACCGAGGCGATACTTGACAAAAGGTATGGCCAGGCCACCAAGCTCAAGCAGGACATCGAGGAACGGCAACGACAAAAGGCTGCAGAGCGTCTGAAAAATAACGAAGCATGGCAACCTCGTTTTTTTACAGGCGCTGTTACGCCTTCGGGTAGGCCTGAGTTAACCAAAGATGGGCTGAAGGCGCTTGAGGGTATACGCAGCGGTGATTATAAGTTGGAAGAGAGTGAAACGAAGGGTGCATAGAGGCGTCATCGCCATGGATTTTATTGTACATGGACTAAATAGGCGTATGCGAAGAGACTGTTTTGGCGACATATAGATAGACATTCGTTTGATCTTCTAATTTCTTTTTTGGTTGGCCCAGGTATGCACTTCCGTCTACTGTGCCGATAGTATTTGGCGGGTTTAGATCCCTTTTCATCAAGCGGCCGGGCCCCTTAATGCGACTTATCGACGGAGATAGTGTAGGGAACGCTGGTACATAGTAATGAATGCTGTGGAGAGGTTATTTTCCCAACATGCACTTTTCCCATCATAGCCAAGCTGTTGGAGTTGGCCCTTAGATCGACCCCCGTCCGAGGAGCCTACAGTATGTATATGTCCACAGTTTAGAATACGCCTTTCATATCTCACAGAAGAGGCTATATATGGACATCTGAAGGCCTCCTCAACACAATCCTATAGTATCACGCCGGGTTGACCCTCAGATAATGGACCTCAACAGCCAGTCCAGACCCAAAAGCAGGGTTTCCAGAAGACAGAACAAAACAGAAAAATCCCCATAAACCAAGCACAACTCCCATCTGTACTTGATCGACACACACCCTCAACTCCGCTAATTTGAATCCTTGCGCCAACGTAGCATCCCAAGTCATCATTAGGAAAGCGTTATTTATCAGTCTAGGCATTGGCGGTGACAACCTTATTAAATCCCGCAGTTATCGTCTTCGTTATTTCTTCATTCTTGTGAGGAAGGAGAGACAGTGCATAAGCAACGTCATTCCATTGCCGCTCGGTCTCGCATCTTGGAAGTCGAGCAGCCAGCTTCTCTGCCAGTTGTCGGGCGTGTTTCTCCTGAGAGTGCAAGCGAAGTTAGAAGATGGATGTGGAACGCATTATATCTGGATACTCATATGCAGACCTACCTTTTCAACAAAGCCGATCAAGAATTTGACGATGCGCCTAAGAGACGCCTCCTCAAGGTTGCGTTCCGCACTCAGAAGGCTGAACATGTCAACGAAGTGATTGTAAACTGCATTATCTTTGCTCGCCAACTCGGTGAAAAACATGCGTGCCAGGTCAGCAATCCGTTTGTCTTCATCCTCAAGGCACTTTGCCATTTCGCCCAACTGCCCTTTGACCTTAACCTGACCGGCTAATATAAGAAAAGTAAGCGTCATCAAACAGGTGCGCTTAACAGAGACGTCGTTGTCGTTCAGTCGACGATACAGAAAATCCGTGTTCTCATCAATGAGATGGTTGAAGCAGACCGCCATATCTCCCAAGGCGATAACGGCGTTACTGCGAACTGTTGGGTCCTCGGAACGCTCCATGATAGTTATCAGGAGAGGGAGGTTTTTCTCGCAGTAGTCTGCTGAAACACACATCAGTTTAGCCATGCACAACGTTGCTGCTGCCTGAAGGTTGCGGTCAGCATAGACATTGCTGTTTGCGCAAATCTCCATAACCAACGGTCCAAAATTGGACAGAAGTGAGTTCTCCCCATATAGCAATTCCCGTTCTCGGATATGTGCCATAGCATCCTGGAAGTCGTCTTCAGTCGTTCCACCAATGAGGTCAAGTTCATCATCCTCGGCTGTGTCGTTGTTCTTTTGAGCTGAGGCTGTAGCCGCTTTGTTTTTCTCCTGCTCGGCTTTGCGGCGCTTAAAATCAAGTTCACAAAGTTCAAGGTGGACAATCTGCTTGATTGCAATATGACCGACAACAAAGAGCAGCTGGGACAATGCAGCAGAGGGCGCTCTTTGGCTTGCTCCTAGATCGTCCGTCGAGGCTGTCGCAGGTCGTTCCTCTTCCCCCTCATCAGAGACTTTCGAAGAAGACCGTTGTGTCTGCGACTGGAAGACGGATCTGGTTTTTCGCTTAAGAAGTTCGGAACACAAGACGTCAGGATGTTTTGACAAGGCGTATATGGCGTCAATTGCTTGCTCTGCCACGCCATACCATTCTTTACTGTCGGATACCGTTTCAACTATTGCAGCAAGCTTCATTAAAACGGCATGATCATTTGTCAACTTGGGGATGCCAACATCCTTGGACTTCGCCTGGCGACCTGGTACCATTCGTCGTAACGCAATGCACGTATACTTTGCAAGCACAAGGTCGGACCTACCCAGGCTTCCAAGTCCGATGCGTAACATTGTCTCAATTTCCTTAATGACAACCTCCGGGTCTGCCAAAGCAAGCATACCCAGGACAATTATTGCACCTCGACGCTGTGTCCTCGAGATCTCTTTCTTCTGCACGCCGTAAACTTGCCAGAGCTTCGCAACAACGGCGTCTGAAATATGCCCTGCCCTCATCATAGTACTCAAAAGCTGCTCAAGACAGGTGAGTTCGGCGGGAGTTGAGCCAAAGGTCAGACTGATCATGTTTCGAGCAATGTAATTTGCAGCATCATTTGGACTAAACGAATCTGGCGCTTCAAAGAAGAGTCCTTTGTAACAGTCGATCAAATGGGTTTGAACTCCCTTGCCCTCATCACTGTTACCTTTCGTCCAGATCAGCCGGAGCATTCGCCGGATCCCACTGCGAGAAGTCTCAATCTTGTATGCGTCGAGCACAACAAAAAAGTCCATGGCCTCGATGGCCTCACTCTTGTTTCTTGACGACAATAGCTGGGCAACTAGACCGGAGGAGGTATGAAGGACCTCAATGAATCGAATAGCTTCATTATAGTATTTCCTCGTCAGTTGCAGTCGTGCTAGCAGCTCGGAAGAAGCCGCTTGTTCAGCGGCTTTCTTAATTGCAACCGCCTTTTCTTCCTCAGTCAATCCCGAAGTGTTAGACGAGGACTCTTCCGGCATTTGAGTAGCGTCATCCAATAATGCACTGTCAACATGTGATGCCTCTGTGCCATCGAACCCGGGTGTCTCAGGAGGCCTCAATGCGTTCAATTCCGCATCCACAGCGTCGAGTCTAGCTGTCCACTCCTTGTGCGAGAGCTGCCCGCCGTGCATAACACTAAATGGGTGGGTTGAAACCAGCTTTGCGAGCAGTCTGATAGCGTTTCTTCGCACGTTACTACTCTTGTCTTCTAAGCTCCTTGTCGCTAGCTCCGCGACGGCTTGTCGTCTCTTGGGGAATTTCTGTTCCAGATCACAAATTCTCATGTACACCTGGATGGCTCTGCACCGACAGTAAGGGTTAATGTCAAGAAAGCGCTCCTCGAGCACATCAAAGAACGCATTTATCTGCGTTTTATAGTTGTCACTCCGCTCCTCTTGCCGGCTTAGATCGGAGATGAGATTGCCGAAGACTTCGATGACAGCACATCGAAGGGTATATGACTAGGAGCTGTTAGACAGATATTGGTGAAATAGATGTGGGGGGATGTGCGCGGTTACCTCGCTGTCCAGCTGCTTGGCCAAAAGAGTCATTTGCTTTATAATAAGTCGTGGGGCCAATTCCGAGAGCTTCACAATGAAAGCAGACACCGACTTGGGCCCACGCGTATCATTGGAGTTGAATTCTTTGTTTCCAAGTTCCCTGCGATAGGTTAGCTATACGTGTCATTATGTATGAACAAAGATATGTTATGTACTTCAGAATTTCGTCTGAGAGCTGCGGGTAATCATATTGCTCTGCAAGAATATGTAGGAATTCCGCCATAGGCTCCGACAGATGCTCGAAGTATGTCAAGCTCTGTACAATAGAGGTTTGGGCTCCTACCCCACGAGTCAGCTATAGCCTACATGGGTGGGTGCATCGCAACTTACCAAATGCATGGCCGTGGTGTTTAACTGCAATGCAAAGGACCTTGAATGCATGCATCCGAATGCTCATGCTCTTCACGCGCTGCTCACTCTCGAGGATAAGGTAAATTGAGCGGGTGAACAGATTTATGAACGTATCACGATCAGAGGTCGTGAGAAATATCCTGCTGAGCTTGAGCTTCATCACCTTGCACATGGTTTCCATTGATATCTGAATCTGCGCCGTCCAGTCCCAATTGCCATCTTTGGCATTCGCTTTAGATCTGGCTGGTTTCCCTAGGCCTCTGCGAGCAGGTGCAGGCTCTGCTGGCTTTTCTGCAGCTTTGACCTCCACAGCACTGAGAGCCCATTGCAGAAGGAAGCCATATATTTCTAGTAGCTGCTTATGATTCTGTATGCTATCTTGCTCGTCAGACTCAAGATCCCCATGGATTATATCTGCCTCGACTGATAAGCCGGAAACCACTAAATCAAGAACCTTGCTCAGAGACCTGGTGGGTAAAAGTGACGTGTATCTGCAGAGAATCAAATATTTAGTATCGAGTACGTTAAAGCTAGGCATTTTAGGAGTGTGTTAGGGCCAGAGCGCACTTTAACAAGAACTGCAACGAATCAAAAAAGGGCGATCGGGCCAGTCCTTCTGGGTTTTCTGCGACCGCATCGACGATCGGGTTCAGTACGTTGTCAATCAAGGCAGTAGGTAGTAGATCTGGATCATTTTCACAATCGAGCAACTCCGGATCAGCATCAGGGGTAGGAACAGAGGCCGGGTCGCTCAAATAGTGCTTCAGCGATTCGTTGATGTCGAACTGAATCCGGTCTTCCATAATTGGCCACTGCGAGGGCTGTCCTCGAAGGACAAGTTACGGACGACGAATTTGAGGGATACTGCGAAATGGATGGTAAGATGTTGAGGCGGGGAGGGGCGGGTTAGAGGGGAGCGCCAGAGTGAAGAGTTGGTGGCGGTTGATGCGGGCGGACTTCATTGATTTGTTTGTATCTTTCCTTTTCGGTGGTTGTGAGGGTGGCGGGACAGGGTTGCGTACCATGAACTCATGACGTATCTACAAATTACACCAATGCAGTTTTCACTGTATTGTACAGCGTACTGGGAGCCAGTAACGTGTATTTGCGGTAACGATTCACATCACGCAACCTGCTGTTTATGTACTAGCAAGTAAACAAACATTCTTATTCCCGATGTACCCGGAGCCACCTCTGGATTATTATCAGAAAGTGCTAGTTGTAGGAAGTTGACGGCCGGCGTTCCTACTATCTACAACACTACATACAATATTGGATTCCTCCACATATGCCCATACGCGTGCGTGCGGTGACTTTCCATTTAATTGGCTTCATCAATACTATTCTGCGTTCTGCCATCTATCTTCTAGTATCCTTGTCTCCCTCATTCGCGAAGCAGAACATCATCAGCCCTACTGCTCTGACCTTGTCGTGTCGCCAAACTTGTCATACTACTATATGCAGATGTGATCGAGTTACGTTTTATTGGCCCCAACTCTCTGTCTGTGATGATTCTTGAGGGCTTCTATTGCAATGTCCACATTTCATGCAGTTCCTGCTGATAATTTCGGCGCACAACATCCTGTCGCTGCGAAGCCAGGCCCTAAGTATACCGGGGAAGACAGTGCGGCCACAGACAGTGATGTATCGATAGAACAGACGCAAGAGGAGATTGGGTATGAGGAGGATGATCTTCACGACAATGAGGACATTGATGATTCAGTGAAGGAAGATATGAGAAAACTTGAAGATACATTTCCTGGCATATCTGATCGATTTCGGCTAGTGAACAGAATCGGAGAAGGTATGGTGCGGTTGAACATTTTGCTCCTATCTGTGTTCCTTCGCTTATAAGCCCACTCGCTTGAATCAACCGACCGACTGACCGGCTATGGGACCGCAGGTACCTTCTCCACCGTGTATAAAGCGGAGGACCTTTTGTACGATCACTATGAAAATGACTGGGACACATTTCAAAGCAATCACACGGATAGTTGGATGGAACCCCCTGTTAAAAGACGGCGGGTGGAATGCGATGGCCGCTCAATTCTCGTTAAACGAAGAAAGCCACGGTTCGTTGCATTGAAGAAGATCTATGTGACAAGCAGTCCCCATCGCATTCAAAATGAACTGGAGCTGCTACATGATCTTCGGGGTTGTCAATCAGTTTGCCCGTTAATTACAGCCTTCCGCTATCAGGATCAAGTCGTGGCCGTCCTGCCTTTCTTTCCTCACACTGACTTTCGCATTCAATACCGCACTTTCATGGTCGCCGATATGCGACATTATTTCCGATCTTTATTTACCGCGCTGCACTCGGTCCATAAACACAACATCCTCCACCGTGATATTAAACCGACGTAAGAAGCTTGCGCGCTATTCCCCATTGTCAACATCTGCCGGACACTGACCGACGGCCCTGGCAGTAATTTTCTATACAACCCTGATCTTCGGGAAGGAGTGTTGGTTGACTTCGGCCTCGCAGAAGTGAGTCGAGCTACTATGATCATAGCAATGCGGCATGATACTGAACTCTTATCATAGCGTGAGGGATCTGAGTATACAGGTACTTGCCTGTGTGCGAATGCCACTTACATACGCCGTAGTAGATTTAACCACAGCTACCACCACACCCATTGTTCGCCGACAACATTGTCAGCTGGCTATCCTAAGAACGACTCACGGCCATCAAGGCGCGCTAACCGAGCAGGAAC
The DNA here is from genome assembly GCA_001990825.1 of Aspergillus carbonarius ITEM 5010. Taxonomy (NCBI): domain Eukaryota; kingdom Fungi; phylum Ascomycota; class Eurotiomycetes; order Eurotiales; family Aspergillaceae; genus Aspergillus; species Aspergillus carbonarius. The sequence goes on from KV907495.1 coordinate 87,400, forward strand.
GCGTGGGTTTCGTGCACCTGAGGTTCTCTTCAAGTGCACCTCCCAAACAACCAAAATAGATATATGGTCTGCAGGCGTCATTCTCCTGACATTACTTGGGCGCCGGTTTCCATTCTTCAACTCGGCCGATGATGTCGACGCTATGATCGAGATGGCGAGTATCTTCGGCACGCGACGCATGAAGTCTGCAGCAGCCATGCATGGGCAAATATTTGAAACCAACATCCCTACCATCGGGGAAAAGGGGTATAGCTGGGAGAAGCTTGTGAAATGGGCCAGCTGTGTCGAAGAGCTAACTGAAAGTGAGAAACAAGCAACTCGTTTGTTAGCTGGCCTCATGGAACTGGATCCCTATAAACGCCTAAGCGCCAGGGAAGCCTTACAGCATGAGTTTTTCACTGACCCTATAGACCATGATGTGGAATGGGGAGGGAACCCGGAGGATAGCGCAGACACTGGGGAAGAAGACGAGGACAAAGAAGAGGGGGAAGCAGACGAAGTAGCAATGATATAGAGCCTCTGAGCCAATGTATGATAAAATCTGGTGTGACGAAGGGAAGACCAAATCCTAATTGATACTAGCTATCCTCAGGATGTCTTGTTATTTGATGGAATATGATACCATCAGTCCGGCGATGAATTCCCTTGTGCGCATAGAGTCGGCGGGGATGCCTCATGAGTATAACACAAGAGATGTACGTATAATTATTCAAGGATCATTTCTACGAGCGCTTAGGGAGATTTACTTGTCTTTTAGACCCTGTAACTATTACGGGGCGCGTCTCTTAGTGACTGTGGTCTTATAATTATATACGGGTGTATATATATATATATACTTGAGAAACTACCCAGAAGAGCTAGTAAGCAAGGTAAACTCGACCAAGGCGCCATTCAGCTCGCCTCCCCAAAATCAACGTGACCTGTTTTCTCAGCATGTTGAGTGGCGCCTTTTCCCCCGATGAATGTCCCACCACATATATTGCAGCGGAGACGAAACCCAGCCGTATCAGTGTAGTAATGCCTGTTTTGTAGGACCTGACAGAGCTCCAGCGACTTCTCGAGAACCAACGGATCTGCCGCATCAAAAACCTTGGTATCAAATTCAGGGGGCACATCGGCGTGGGTAAAAGGAGGGTTGGAAGGCGATAAAGCAATGGTATCGTAGTGGATACCCGAATAGACCACGATACATCGCAGTGAGGCGCCTTCGTTAAACCGGTCGATTCGAAGGGTCTGCACGTCTATTGAACAGATCTCGATATCGAAGTGTTTGCTTAAGATGCTCAGCTCGATCCCACCGCCCCATGAGTCCTCATTCTGGATCCAGCGGCAGTACTCGTCCGGCTTCTTCTCCAGTACCGCCTCTGAATAGACGTCCGGGTTCGCTTGGATTGTCTGCGCAGTAACAGACCGTAGCTCAGTCATAACATCTACCCCCCCCATAGTCGCACTACTGACCGCGCGAAAGAGACAGGAGTTGTCATCAGGCATGATTCGGAGAACGAACGTTCCGCTGTGCTCGGGCGAGGGAACCTCCGGTGGATCATCAGAGAAACCCTTGTTCGGTATCTTGTCTGTCGCTGGCGTATTCAGTGGTTGCTTCGCTGCTGGAGGTTCGTCGCTGATTCGGTTTGGCTCCTGGGTCGAGTTCTCTCTCTTTGTGACGATAAGTTGTTCCCCGTGCAGAGTGACCCCAAGATCTGTGATCTTCTGACCCAGAGGAAGCCCGTCTAACATTATTGGCTTGATATCGGGGTAACCGTATTTTACATCGTAGCTCACCAAGCCGGTTGTGTCGGTGATCTGGCGGCGGAGGTCGTCAATAGTTGCGCCTTCATCCAGCGTGACGCTAGACTGTCCCGCGGGACCGCGGATGCGGATCCTCATCCTCTCTGACGTAGCCGAAACGTTTGGAGGGCTGGGTCTAAGGCGGTGGAGGGTTGCTAAAAGGAACAGCTACCGTAGCCGGTGAACGGTAAAAGACGACGGATAACAATTGACCAGCAATCGATCCAGGCACCAGAACAATCGTGGGTGAGGGAAGGTATCATATATCCGCTGTGAGCCTGGGAGGGAAGATGCCTGACTCCGGCGAACCACACGAGGTATTAGTTACACGCTCCATACAGACCGAGTCCGGAAGGCCGTGGCAGTGTACCTGGGATGCCCCAATTTCTGTGCTCCGTATGTTTTCGAATTACACCAAATTGTACGTACTAAGTTAAGTCTGTATGTAATCATGTTGTATCGTGACCGCAAGCTGCCCTGCTGAGTCAGCATAGTTACTGCGCGAATCTCGTCCTTTTGCGCATTTGCGCTCGTCCTGTTCCTGTTCGTACTCCATACCGGCTCCCTCTATCTATGTGCTCGAACGACAGGAAATATTGAGAATAATCGACGAGTCGGTTTGGACTCTGATCTGCGCCACGTTTCCTGCGTGGCCGCGACCGTCTACAGTATGGAACCGGAGCCGTCGCAAGCGCAACCTCACCCTGCTCCTGAGGAACCGGTCAAGTCGATCGAAGACGATGGCAAGGCCGATAGCCTGGCAGCGACAGATGGGATCACAGACGAACAATGGAGGTCAATGATGAGCGTTGTTCTGGCTATCTATGATTTCAGAGAGGAGGAGTAAGCCCTGCATCCCCGTTACAGCCCATGAAAGAACGAGGCGGCCTGGCCGCTTGTCGCAGTCTGTCCCGGGCTCGATGGTAGTCCCTCCTTTGACTGACGGTCTTCGCCTTCCACGGATTGCAGTGGCCATGACCCATCGAGACTATTTCAACGAAGCGTCAACAAACGCAATGTTCCCGATTATTATGATATCATCAAGGAGCCCATGGCTCTAAGCATATTGAAACAAAAGATCAACAAGCGCGAGTATAAGAGCATACTCGAATTCGTTCGCGACTGTGCTCTAGTATGTAGACGCTCTAGCTCTCGGAATGTTCTTCACCGTACAACCTACCGTCAACCTGGGTTAAGCAAAACTGACGTCGTCCCTGTCCTAGATCCCTCACAATGCGCAAACCTATAACCGTCCGAAATCCCAAGCGTACGAAGATGCGCTCGTAATCAAGGTTTGTGCGAACTCGGGCTCTACTCTCGCATGCTGATTTATTCACATTCGATTTCACTGACTGTACCTCTGGTAACAACAGGACGTTTTTATTACAGAGTTTCGAAAGCTGGTGAATCAAGGGGTTATGACTACGGAGGAAGCTGAACTTCCTGACCTTGGAGAAATTCCCGAGGCAGACCCCCTTCCAGAGGAAGAGGAAGAGGAAGACGAGGACGAAGAAGATGAAGAAGATGAGGAAGATTCTGATGATGAGAGTCGACGGAAGAAAAAAAAGGGCCCTCGCCCAAGTGGTAAACGTGAGGGTGGCAAAGACGACAGTCAAAAGTCGAATGACCCCGAGCTGCGGAAGAAGCGAGGCCGACCACCGCGTGTTGATACCCCGATGGAGGCTAGAATAAAGGCGGTTCTAAAGGGGATTCGCAAACTCAAAGGGCCCGGCAGCCAACTCAAGGTGCGACATTTTGAGAGGTTGCCCGACAAGGCTACGTATCCGGACTATTACGTGGAAATTCGAGAGCCCATTGCCATCGACATCATCAAGCGGAAGTCAAAGCGGAAGAAGTACAACTCGGTGGACCATTTCATGAGAGATATGGATCTTATGTTCAACAACGCGAAGGCCTACAATCAGCCCGAGAGTCAGATTTATAAGGACGCGGTCGACCTGCAGCTGGAAGCGCGCAAGCTGGCTGAGCACGAGAAGAAAAAGCCAGACAGTGAGTACATGATGGAGGATGGGCGTTTGCCCCTACCCGATGGCATCCTGCACAAGGGCGAGCTGTGGAAGGTCGGGGATTGGGTCCATATCCAGAACCCGAACGACGTGACAAAACCCATTGTAGCTCAGGTCTATCGCACATGGCAAGATTCTGAGGGTGAGAAATGGATCAACGCTTGTTGGTATTATCGCCCCGAGCAGACCATCCATCACTTCGAGAAGCATTTCTACCCCAATGAGGTGGTCAAAACGGGTCAGTATCGGGATCACCGGGTGGAAGAGATTGTGGATCGTTGCTTCGTGATGTTTTTCACTCGCTACAATCGTGGCCGGCCCCGAGGTCTTCCCCCCGACAAAGACGTTTACGTCTGCGAAGCCCGGTATAACGAGGAGAAACATAAACTGAACAAGATCAAGACGTGGGCGAGTTGTCTTCCGGACGAAGTCAGGGAGAAGGACTACGAAATGGATCTTTTTGATGCTCCTCGAAGGATCAAGAAAATCCCTAGTCCCATCAAGCATCTACTGAAGGGTGATGCGAAGGAAACCGACGACCTTCCCAAACCAACCTGGGGGGCGGACAATGCACCCCCCGTGGTCGGTGCAGTTCATCGCCGCCCCCGAGACGAGAACGTAGGCCCCCCTTCAACCCTTTTAGCCATAAGCGATTGTCACTGACTGAACCGACGCTTTCCAGGAGTCCCCACCCCCGGAACCAACCCCGTCACCACCTCCGTCACTTCCACCACCTACTTTGCCCCCTGGTCCTCCTCGGCAGCCTTTGATCAACCAGTCATCTACACGGCCAAATGTAGATAATCAAGGCACTGGCACAACGGCTGGAGTAGCTACTGCGGTGGCCCGCTCCCCAGCTGCGCCTATTCCTCCGACTCAACACTCTCCGGCACCAGTTCCCCCGGTGAATTTCCATCAGTCCCAGATCCCCCCGACTCGGGTTTATCATCAGCCTGCCTCGCAGAGGCGCGCTAGCGGGTTTGTTCCTCAAACACCTCACCCGGCTGCTTATCAGGTATCAGCTATACCTCATCCATACGCAGCCGCCCAGCAAACACCTTATGCCCCATATCCAGGGAATCGGTTGTCGGTTCCTCCCTTAGGGGTGTACAATCCCAACGCACCCCGGCCGATTGAAGTCTTCCATTTGAGCGATTCCGCGAATGCCGCCATCCCGGAAGATATCCGTGAGCAGTTTCACTGTGATGATCAGGGTCGTGTGCTTTTCTTCTCCAGCCCCCCGCTGGATGTGATCCCGTCAGTTCAGCAAAAGCTAGGTCACTCTCTCAAGTATCTGGCTGCCAAAGAGGAGCGAAGGAAATTGGTGGAGGCCAAGAAGCGCAAGGAGAATCACAAGCAGGAGAGGCAGGAAGGGAGCGTTAAGCGGCAGCGGGCTGATGAAGAGACAGCTCTTGCTGCTCACGTGGATACCCTAACAGCCAAGGCCGTGGGGAGCCTGACATCCCAGATCACGGACGGCACAGACCAGCTTTATGAGATCCTTTACCAGGATAAGGCCGGAAGTATGCGACGAGCTGATACTAGGGCTCACGAGCGAAGGATTCTGGGCGAGCATGGTTCCCAGGAGGAAACTCTGAGGATTTTGGCGCACTCGAAGGAAGCGACCTTTGTCAGCCTCAAAGGCAGCGCCATGTATCTTGATGATATTGGACGTAAAGCCTGATTATATGAAGGGTGCCCGGATTGACAAGGCTGCTTGCTGATTCTTACTGAGTTTCCACTTTCCTCCGAGACCAGAAATGTCTTCTTTATTGTCTGGTGGATTCCATAGGCTCGGATAACGGTACTACTTCGGCGCTGGACTTATGTCGTTTTCGAGAGGCAACCTTCGGGGTTGATCTTAGGGACGCCATTTGTCAGGTTAATCCTTTCATGTGAACTAGCCGTAGGTGCGATCAATGTAGTGGGATTGTCAATTCGTCGCCGAAATTTCTCTAGTGCAGACTCAGCATCCTCTTTCCTTTGCAATTGACTTTGAACTAGAAGGCATAACGGATTAGATCTAGTTCCGACAACTAGCAGTCTATGTCAATGGTCTGCGGGGTCGATTTAGGGTCTAGTTCAAACAGTTGCGCACATCGTTGACTCGTAAATTAAATACAAAACAGTAGAATCCTCGGAGAGGAGGAAGACAATAACCGCGGGGGGTGGGACAGGATTAGACAGACTAAGATAGAAGTGTACACATGGTCCCCAACAAACAGACGGAATTCCACATGCCAATCAATCGATGCGACCGCTGTCTGCCAGTAGTAGACTAGGGACACTCGGGAGCCGATGATACTGACGCGTGAGATCAATGCAAAATGGATGGAGGCCGCCACAGCTGAACCTCCATCCAAGCCCCTCCAAACACGTTCCCAAATTAGTCTAAGAGCCCAGGAAATGCAAGAGTCACAAAAAAGTGAGAAAGAAGGGCTATTGTATAACTCCCGGAGATCGCTGAACCGTTCTATGCAAAATGTCCTCCAATAGCGCCGGAGCCTAGAGCACTCGGTATATCCTTTTGGTGATGGTGATGACTTATGAACATTATCATGGACTGATACCAACCTGTGGTGCTTTTTTTTTTTGTTTCCTTTTCCCTATCCTTTGCTATCATATGCTTTTTTGGTATGTTCCTCGCCCTGGTTTTGATTTTTCATATATTTTTCTCCCTTCGCCCATCAATCCTTTCTTCGGCCTTTTTTTTTTTTTTTTTTTTCTTTCCCTTTTCTATCTCTGTTTCCTGATTTTTGCACGTCCACGTATACTCTCATAAGAAATGGCAGAGGTTTGGTCAAATATTGTACTTTAGGAGATTGAGGCTATGACTGGAAGCCTGCATTGCTGGTCGGTGTTGAAGCCTCATCGTCGTTTGAATCAGTTTTGTGTGGACTCCATGAGGTACTGTTTCGCTTGTTGTTTTCCTCCTCCTCCATTGAGAAGACCAAGTCGCCTTGCTCCTCATCAATCTTGCTCGTGCTAACTGGCGACGAAACAGTGCGGTCAAGGCGGCTGCTGGCGCCTACGGATGATGAATGACGAGCCGAGCCAGGATGAAGAGATATGCCACTGAGTTGCTGCGATATCATAGACATTGATGGTTGGCGAGAAGGTCCAGAAATAAATGGTGAGACATCGCCGGAAATCTGCCGGCTACCAATTGGGCCCAAACTGGGACTGGTACCCAGATTCAATGAAGACTCACGTAGCGGTGATCCAATGTGGGTGAGAGAGGTGCCATGGGCATCTTCCTCCTTCCTCTGCCGCTGTTTGGCAAACAAAGCGCCAAACCGAGATGGGCTGGAGGCGAGCGGGGAGCCAACTTTGGACAGACTCGTGCCACTCATACCCAGACCGCTGAGATCGCGATGACTTGAACTGAGTTCAATATCAGTGCGCGACAGACGCCGGAGTCGCTCCTGAGGTGTAAGGACATCATCGTGCAAGTTCATTGGCAGATAGTCTTCCTCCATTGGGAAGTTGCTGTCATCCCAATCATCCAAAGCTGTGGGCCGAGGCACGCTAGCAGAGAGCACACGTGGTTTTATAGGCCGCTGGGAATGGAGGAACCGCGGTCCAATACTATCTTCAAGAAGACCCGGAGGAGATGAGCCGATGAACGAAGAGGATGGTTTTCTCATGTCAGGGCCGTAGGCCGTGTCCCGGAGATTCCGGAGTGCATCTGACGGTGCACCCATACGCTGTGCTGGCGGAGACAGCTCCAGTCCAAATTTGGAGGGCACGGAGGCCGCAACCGGGCCGTAACGAGCTGCGTGCGATATTCCTTGGCTGTCAAAGGATGCAGGAAGTGGAGCATCGAGTGCAGTTAGGTGACGATGGTTTGGGGACATGGGGAAACGCAGATCATCAACGGGCGATCCATACTTGGAGCCGGCATCCGAGACCAGCCCTGTGTCGATCGTGGGGATAGCATCGTAAGGTTGCTGTTGCTGTTGTTGCGCATGTAACGCGACGTATTCGTCCTGCGCTGGGGCCTGGGAGGCATATCGCGGATCGTGACCGTTCATCCGTTGTTGGGAAAGCACCGAGTTCGTCAGTGCGGAGTCTTGATTAACGTAGGCTTGTGGATTGACACGCCCGCCCAGATTCAGATGGCTTCCACCCATTGCCATACCCGGGTTGGGACGATTTACCCGTCGGCCATCGGGGAGAATATGCGCCAGTGCACACTTCGCTCCGAACTTGCAGTTCCCCTAGAATAGTCCCATATATGGTCAGCCTCACGTGGTGTCGCGGGAATTGATGGAGCATTCTCAGCGCGAGGAACCCCGGCCACCTTGCCACCAGCTCCCTACCTTTGTGAAGTATTTGCAGGGGGCATAGTCAATCGCAGCATCCGTAGAATGTAGGAAGGGGCACGCAGGCCCAGCCTGACAAGCTCCTTGGCGGAAGAATTTGCAGGGCACATGCTTGGTGTCTGCGCGATAATGACCTCCGAGTCAGCATTTGGCTACCACCGCAAAGAGGAGGGAGCCTGTGAGAGTTGTGATGTGGGGAACAGAAGCCCTTGGATGGCAGGCTGAGGCGGGGAATGGGGAATGGAGGATGGGACATGAACTACTCACTGCTCTGGTTAGGGGGGCTGCGGGCAGCCATATCGAAGCCCGAGAGGTTGCGGGAATGGCCGTTTTGAAGTGATTGTGGGCCGGAGGGGACCGGGAGAGGAGCGCGGCTTTTCATGTCACCCGACACACGGGTCGGAGTACGAGCAGCGTGGGAGGAGGCTGAAGAGGAGGGAGAAGAAGGAGGAAGGGGTTGAGGAGGCGGAGGGTTGCGAGAAGCCGAGAGCTGCATTGCCAGATCAAATGAGGAGGAGGAGGAGGAGGAGGAGGAGGAGGAGGAGGAGGAGGAGCAGCAGCAGCAGCGGCGGCAACGGTAGCGGTAGCGGTAGCGGTAGCGGCGACTGGCGGCGGCGGCGAGCACACAAAATCCGGAGGGGTCTATCGGGACGGGGGGAAGAGGGGGAGATTCCCACGGGTGTTGGCGGGGAGGGAGGGATTCTAGGGAGAGGAGAGCGGTGAATACGTCTCTCGAGGAGAGATAGCGAGATACTGGTCACGCTATGGCTCGATCTCTAGAGAAGCTGGGTCAAAGTTTAAGTCAGTCTCGTTCTCCATGTGTCTCTATCGCGCTCCCTCCGATCGGTCGTTCATTGTTGGATGGGATTGATTGCATGCTTACTGGGAAGTTCGCGTGAGGAGAGGAGATTCCACCAAAGTCTGGAATATGTCAGGCAGAATCCCGCAATCACTCGATCGACACTGTGAGGGTGAGGTCCTCAGCGGCTCTGCACATTTCGATTGAATGGATTGCAGGTGAATGAAAGACGGAAAGAAGGAAGGGAGAGAAGAGGAGGATGGCGGAGGATGTGGAGAGAGAGAGAGAGTCGACTGATTCCCGTATCGTATCTTGATCATCGTCCATTCTCCCCACTCCCCTTTCCCCAATTCGAGATCTCGCTTGTTCTTCTTCCTAGTTCCTCCACCCCCTTTTGACCCTCCATTGATGATGAGATCGTCCTGCCATGGCAATTTCCGTGCCATCCATCCTGTCTAAGTACTGTGTACGCCATAGTACATCCCACAATGCATACATGCTACGGGCGACCTTGAACCTGTTCCTGAATGCATTTGTCCCCTGAAGTACTGTGAATCCTGCTCTCTTTGCCCGGATCGCAGGGTCTGGCGCATGACAGGGATGGTGATGAAGCCCTCGTGGGTGGCGTCATATCGAGTCGGCAAACCACTCCTGACTCCGTCGCATGCGTCCCCATCCCCTCAGTTGACAGCCCCATGCTTCAGTCGTCCTCGTTGAGCCACGAGTATCATCCAATCAATCGCTTGGATGACCCTAGTCTGATTCTTCACTTGTTCATCTGATCGTCCCATCTTGCGGGCCTAGCTTTGCTCAGCAGCTCCCGGCCTCCCCGGGCTGCTAATAGTAGTAGCTCTCTTCTGGCCTCCATCTAATCACACGCTCTTGATCTAGACAGGGCGGAGCGGTCGCCGATCGTCCATCTACATAGTATATTCGCTATCTGGTGCCCACAATGTTACCTTGTACGTTGTAACTGGTGACACAGCGTCTTCATCTTATTCACACCCCCCGTAATATTTCCCCGTAGTATTGAAGGGTTAATGATAACATCACATCAGCGATGTTAGTGACTCCGGGACATGCATACCCGGCTTTGAGTAGTACTAGTGTGCTGGTCTCAAAGGTTTTTTTTTTTGGCTTTGGCCTCGTTTCATCATGCCGAGCACGTTGTCAGTCAGTTGAGAAAAGAACCCTCTAACCCCAAAGACTCCTACATTCCGGCATCAGAATAGATCAATTCCCAACCTGGCAAGTCTCTTACCCAAAGTTCTTCCCTGGTCATATTTTCAGGCATAACCTCTGAACACTTCCGCCATAAATCACGACAAATCCGACGGCGGATGTTGGCTTGATTTTGCCAATGATTCCAGTCTTTTTCGGCATTCACTTCATGCTGGACAGGCACCCTATCTAAGTCACTCCCTCGCACCTTATTCAGACGTGCGCGTATTAATTTCTGCTCTTGCTCAAATTGATCAATATCACGTCGAAGCTCAGAGACTAGGGGTCTTCCACATATAGCTGCTAGCTCCGCTCGCGTCTTATTTTCTATGACCTGGAGACTGGTCACCTGCTCCTGCAGCCGCTCAGTTTTCCAATCCAAGGAGGCAATGATCTCTGGCGTAGCTTCATTGCATGTATCTTGTATAGCATGATAGACCACTTGTTTTCCTAGTGCACCGCAATCAATCCTATGTTCGCCGCTAGTTCTCCCTGCATGTTGGAGACTTGCTCACCGGCTGCTCGTCCTTCTATTTGCTTGTTCTGGTGTAGTTCTCGTAAATCTTTGGCGGCGTGTGCTATAGGATATACAGCTTCAGCACAAAGTGACATTGCAGTGATACCATCGCGGCAATGATCTTACCTTTCGTAATTTTATTGTGTAAATTTGCCGAGATCTCAGTGGCCTGCGCGAGATCAGCTATGAGAGGAAGACCAGAACCAGGTTCACTTAGAAACCAACCGAATACGGACGACTATTTAATCGCAACGGCAGAGAATTAGCTCAAACTCCTTTCCTCTGTCCTCAAGGGAATAAATCGGGACAACCGGTACACTAAAACAAGAATGAAAAGCGTACTTCTGTTTCCCTACACAGCACGAATTCAGCAGTTGCAATATGGAGATAAACCCGTAACGCAGCATAGCTGATGGCGCATACTCACGAAGATAATCAAGAATCAGTGTAGGACTGTCATGGGCAGCTTCCCAGGGTTAAATATAGCTCTCTTTTATTCTAGGGGTTGCTTGTTCGCTCACCATCGTCACTTGAAGACTTATCGTTCTTCCCTTTTTTCTGGACCATGGCGAGGTAGACTTGTAAGTTGTAGACTACGGCGAGGCCCGGAGGAAACGAATCGGTTGCAGTTTGAAAGGTGAAATTAGATTCACAGTTCAGATGCTTGGTAGATCACGTGGAGAGAAGAGAGACGCGTGACAGGACAGCGATGAGTTCGATACCGGAAGGACAACAAGGACTCCAAGGTGCGTGCGCGAGCTGAACGCTGGGGGCAAATAAAAACAGAAGAAAAAAAAATCGAATGCTCAGGTCATGCTGCGACATACTTGGTCCACTGCTGATGCACGTAGATCATATTACCGAAATGAAACATCACATCGCAACGCGAACTGGAAAATGAGGTGACAGTGAGAAATGGTTCAGACATAGAGGAAACACTATCTGTAAGAGGTTGGGCGACATTTCCCAGCCTGGACCGCCATTATCTTCTTATCTACCAACCAACAGGTTCCCAACACGCAAAGCCATCTACATTATTTCACGTGCGCAAGGGGGGAATCTAGCACCCTCACGCTTTTCAATTACAAACAGATGAATAACGACCAAAGCAAGACATCTCTTGGGGTATCACATGACGATCTGCGCAAAGGTTAGTCTCACAAACGTGTCCTTAAGAGTGACAAGGGCAGAGGTAAGCATACGCAGTCGCTGTCTTTCTGGACAGCCGGAACCCCCATTTCTTCGAATGTCTTAGGGCCTTTGCCCGGTAGATTACCATGCGCTTTTGAGGCAGGTGCCGCAGGCTTCTGGCTGGCTGTGATTGGAGCCGCAGGGGGGACCTTGGACGTCGTGGTTGAGGGAGGGGGTTTAGGAGTGGAGGCAGATGATGGGGGCCTGGGAGTCGATGAAGCACTCGGAGGCGGCATGGATTCAGTACGTGGAGGGAAAGACGTGGAAGGCGAGGCCGGCGGTCTGGGAGAACCCGTCTGACCCCCCTGGGAGGGAGGGGAAACAGGGCCTCGCACAGGTCGCCTGTCTGGAGGCATATTTTCTAGCCGTTGGGGACGTCTCCGAGCATCGGGGTGAGAATTTTCAAGCGGCGCTGAGTAGCCAATATCGAGCTTTGGTGCCGCGGACGCTGGGCTTGACGGGCTGGTGGTTGACGGCGTGCTAGGAGCTGGTGAGCGATAGCCCATTGCACTGGGTCCATACGATGCAGCGCGGTTATAACCCGGCGCATTCGAACGAATGTTGGGGTTGATGCCAAACGCAGAACTTGGCCGAGGATCCGCTGGCATTGAATACCCCGGTGGATACACAGGCCGAGCACGAGATGCTGGTCTGTCAGGGTAAGGGGCGGCGGGATTGGGGTTGTCTGATAGAGTCATCCTGGATGGGTCAGGCATTTCAAGATTCTCCGGGGTAGGTTTCATCGTGGCCCCTCGTTGGTGAGATCCATAGCGAGACTTGATCCGCGCAATCGCAACTTGTTCGTGATCCTTCCGAGATAGGGTCTTGGAGCGGGAGATACTATCGATCCGACCGGTCGCATCTTTGTTTCCGTTCGCCGCGGCTTTGGCATACCAGCTCCTAGCTTCTTTGATGTCCACTGGAACGAAGATACCGACTTCGTAGAAGTATCCCAAGGCGAACTCGGCGGTTGGGAACCCACTTTGAGCCGCACGTTGGGCGTAAATGAACGCCAATTCATCGTTCTTTTCAAAGACGCCCTCATGACCGCAGAGAAACCATTTACTGATAGCCATCTCTGCTTCTGGTTCACCTTGGCGTGCAGCCAACGCGTTATAATGCAAGGACAATGCGGGGTTGAAGTCACAGCCAAGTTGGCAGAGTTCATACGCAGCACCCATCTTGACTTGGGCCTTGGCAAACCCATGGTAAGCGGCTTTCTCAATATTCACGCGAGATGCATTCAGATCCATCGGTAGATAGTTCTCAGGGACATTTACCTGGGGTAGCTCCCGTGCCAGGAGCATACCGTAAACCTGCATGCCATGTTAGAGGTCTGTACACAAGAGGATGGAGCAGCGGTTTCACTCACGTAAGCCCCCTGAGGTGCATTTTCATCGCAGGATTGTGCGGCGAGGCTAATATAGTTAAGTCCCATTTGATAGTCTTGGCGTTGCCCATGCTGTCCAAGAAGAATCATCATGCCCAGGCGCTATTGATAGTAATATTAGCACAAGCAGTTATACGATCATAGGGGTGAGGATCATACATAGAACGAGGCCGAGTCGGCAAGGGCAACGCCCTTTTCGTAGTGCTTGATAGCCTTCTCCGGCTCTCCCGAACTCTCGAACTGCATACCAATGCGATACTCAGCTCGAGCGTATCCTTTCTCCGCAGCTCTCGAATAGGCACGAAAGGCTTCCTTCTTGTCCACGCGGTACCCAAACTTGCCAAATTCCAGCCACATTCCCTTGATGAACTCCGCCTTAGGGTGGTATTGCTCGGCTAGGAAGTTTACGATATTCATCGCGTCAAGTTTCAACTGCCGCTCCACTTGAGGGGTCTGAGGGCGCGGAGGCTGGATCAAAGACAGACGGGTTTCGTTTTGCATGGCAACCTCAACATAGGCGAGGGCATCCTGAGCCCAAGCTAACTGCATATCGGGATCGTTCGACGACAAGACGGCCATCCGGGCCCTTTCCAGATTAACTTCCCGCTGCTCATCAGTAGGGGGGACGTTAGGTGGGGGATTGCGCAGGACAGGAAATGGAGAAAAGTTCGGAGCGTCCATAGTGTCGTGGGCGACGGGTTGTTCGTAATGAGGGGGCTCGTAGGCGGTTGGGGAGGACTGTCCATGGGAGACAGAGGAAGAAGTGCGTTCGGGGAAACGCGAACGGTCATACTGATTGTGGTGGGGGTTCCTGGCCTCGTGTTCGAGGTGAGCGATATTGTCCTGCATGTTCTCCGGGACTTCTGGCATGACCCTAGGGAAATGGAAAATTATGGATTAGCAACACATCAATCTGGTTAGGAGGCCAGGAGAGCTATTTTGGGAGGGGTGGTGATTCTCTAGACCGCTGGGATCCGGGGGGTGTGATCGCACCTTTGAGGAGAGGGGGATATGACTTCTGGCATGTAGAAATCATCCTGGCCCCCTGGATACCAGGTAGCACCCAGCCGTGGCTGACCGTGACCTTGTGGTGGCCTATTCATTGTCGGCGTGATTCTCCGTTTATTGGGCAATATTGCTTTTTGTTAATTTTGTTTCCACCTTACCCCTGTTGAATTGAAAAAGAAATTAAATGTCACTTGTCTCGGACCGGCGCCAGGAAATAGTGTTTTTGGCTCTCTGGCCTCAGCGGTCCATCGGAACCCCTCGAGGGAAAAGGAGCCGGCGTGGAGACTTCTGAGTAGTGGTGGTCGACTAGTCCTCTTAAAATTCTCGGAGAGGGGAAGAGGGGGGCGCAGACTACTATACGGGACACGAAGGGACTCAGCAAGAAGGCGCGCAAGGGCTTCGCATCTAATCCAGCAGCCTCACAGCGAGAGAGAGGGTAATATATCCAATGGGGTCTATAGGCGGACGCTAGTCGCTAACCGTCAAGACTATTTATTCCCTGGAACTAATTAAGTGGTCACGATACGGAACCTCAGTATACCTAGGTGATACAATAACAAGAGGGGAGGATACGAAAGAGCATACGAACGTTGGTTGCGGCCTACCTCCACAGGACTCCATCACAATTAGGTCACTAGTAGTAGTTAGTTCGCTGCCTCCTATTAGTCATCCCTACTTGCATGTACCCGACCTCACACAGCATGCTAGAAGAGTGATACAGAGTATTCCACAGCTGGACCAAGGCAGTCCGATATCTGATGAGACTGTGACAGAAGCCGGGCATCCTGAAATAATTCACGAGGTTATAGTACCTGACCAAAACAATGGATGGGGGCGGAACCTAGACCAACATGTTACGTAGGGAAGAAAATGTATGTCTGCTACCCCGTAGTTAGATCATAGTAGTATATAGGTAGTAGATGCCTACTATGTACGTAGCCGGTTGTTTTTATCACGTAGGGAGTACTCCATAGTGTAGACCGTAAGTAGATAGGTACGTTCCGTACAGGTACGTACCCGTACCTACAAGAGAGTATCCCTTCGAGTCCAGAACAAATTTTACCATACCTGACAGGAATGATCAGGTCAAATTGGAGGGCTCCGGGTTTTTCTGTCCACTCCTTTGCTTGTGCGGAAGCCAATGCCCATGCAAAGAGGAAGGTTTGTTACACCATACTATCTACCAATAAGCCACACAATTTCTCGAGTGGAAAGGGGTCTTCATGATTTACTGAGGTCAGGTATGTGGTTTCTGATTCACAGCAGCGTGACCTATTTATTTCTTGGTGGACCCGAAATTGGGAATTTCAACTTGGTTGGTATTCCGTAACGACCACCTCAAAGTACAAGTAGCTTCCATCTATCAGCATAGGATGCTGTACTAGTACTATTGCTTCTCAGACAAAGCCGGGGGGGAATACCCTCTGGAATGACCTGTCTACCTAAACGCATTGTGCAATGTAAAATCACGAGCCGTACTAATACTTTTACAAGACTTCGAAATAGGCATTCCATCACAAGAAGATATACGACTAGGCTCATCTCTACTTGGGACAGTCATTTGCCTTCGCGTGGGCTCAGTTTCGGCTTCAAACATTATCAATGGAACTCCAGGAAAAAGATTTCCACCACCCTTATTCGCCTTATGACATCCAACTCCAGTTGATGAGGGAGCTATACGCCTGTCTTGAGCAGGGAAAGGTCGCTGTTTTCGAGTCGCCTACTGGTAAGATAGGTGGATCTCGAATTAAAATCAGCTGCAGCTAATTCAATTTGACTCAGGGACCGTAAGTCAGAGTCTTATTCCATCTACACCCATCGGACTGCAAATGGCAGAGCAAGTTATTCCTCCGCCGCCATGATATGGAGTATCCTCGTCTGGAACGCCCGGCTCGAGTATACAAACGAGGGAACCCATAGAAGCTGCCGTGACACCTCGGACCATAACTAAAAAAAATTCCTAGGGAAAATCTTTGAGTTTGATATGCGGTTCTTTGACGTGGTTACGAGATCACAAGCGTTCCGCCTTTCAAGCCGCTGTCAACAATGCTGCATGTTAGACTCCTTGTTGTGGAATATTTGAATCTCAGTAACCATGATTTAGGGGATGATGATGAACCTGAATGGATGTTAGATTTCGCTAAGCGTGAATCGAGCCGTGTGATGACTGAGAAGAGGAAGGAGTTTGAAGAAAGACTGGAAAAGACCAAAAAAGAAGAAGAAAGGCAAAGAATCGCAATCGAGAACATCGCAGGGCCTCGAAAAAAGCAGGTACGAGGGTTAACAACACTCAGCCTTTCGAGAGTCTTACTGAAGAAGATTACCTGCGCAGAAGCTCAGTACACCATCGACTGGTCCCCACGAGCTAAGCGAAGACCATTTTGCGCTCGAGGAATATGACAGCGAAAACGAAGAGCACAAAGCTTCCTCGAATGCGCAGGGACATTCCAGCGGACTCTCGTCTAGTACACTAGAATTATTGGAAAGGTTTAACGGGCAATTTTCGACCACTAAGCTAGGGAGTGAAGACGATGAAAACGATGTCAAGATCTTCTATTGCTCCAGGACGCACTCCCAATTAAGTCAATTTGTCAATGAACTGAGGCGTGTTACAATGCCACCAAGCGTACCCAAGGAACTGAGTGCTGGCCTAACTGGGGATGAAGAGCTCGGGGAGCGTTTGAAGCATGTCACACTTGGTTCTCGGAAAAATCTTTGCATCAACCCAAGTGTTAGTTCGTTGGAAAACGCAACCGCGATCAATGAACGTTGCTTAGATCTACAACAAACCGGTATGGCTCATCAGCATAAATGTTCATTTTTGCCATCGAAAGAAGATGAGAGACAAATCCTTCAGTTCCGAGATCACGCGTTGGCCACGGTGAAAGATATTGAAGACTTAGGGAAACTCGGAAAAAAAATCGGGGTATGTCCCTATTATGCATCCCGATCGGTTGTCAAGCATAGCGAGGTCTGCTGCCTTCCAGAACTGTTTTCTTATAGGCTTTGTGACTGATGAGTGACAGATCGTGACACTACCATATCCCTTACTACTACAACGCTCGGCCAGAGAGGCTCTTAATATTTCGGTCAAGGGCCATGTCATCATAATCGACGAAGCCCACAATCTGATGGATGCAATATCTAACATTCACTCGGTGACGGTGACGCTTTCGCAGCTTCAGACTTCTCTTTCCCAGTTGACTAACTATGCTCGCAAATTTAAAACCCGCCTGAAGGGGAAAAACCGAAGCTATGTTGCTCAGGTTATCCGGCTCATCGATTCGATCGCCGCTCATCTTCGATCAATCCTCGAGAGCGAAAAGGCGCTTGAAGGCCCTGTTCTACCTTCTAACCTTATGTCCGGAAAGGGTGTCGACCAGATCAACCCCTACAAGTTGAGTCAATATCTCCAGGAAAGTAAATTGGCAAGAAAGGTTGATGGATATGTCGAGTTTTCCAAAGAACAATCGGGCAGGCGGGCGACTGGAAACCCCACGGTGCCTGTATTATTTCACATACAAGGTTTTCTCCTATCATTAATGAACCCGTCCACCGAAGGACAGCTGTTCTACATGAAGGAACAGGGTGACATTCACTTGAAGTACATGCTTCTGGACCCTACCAATCAATTCCGTGAAATTGTTGAAGATGCTAGGGCTGTCATATTAGCGGGTGGAACCATGTCACCTGTAAGAGCCAGTGGTCCTCAATCACACGAACGCCCATTTAACAAACTTTGCAGATGACAGAATATATGAACCATCTTTTCTCCTATGTCCCAACCGGCCGATTAGACACTTTCAGCTACGGCCACGTCATCCCCTCCGAGAACCTGCTTGCTCACACACTGGTACGGGGTGTCCGGGGCTCTGAGTTTGACTTCACTTATGACGCCCGTGATTCCGAGAATATGGTGAGAACTTTTTAGATGTCTCACACCATTCGTTATGTCAAGCAAAGCTAACGTGCCTTGCGTGATTCAGATCCTTGATCTTGGACAGACAATAGCTACGCTTTGTCATGTCATCCCAGATGGCGTGGTTGCCTTCTTTCCCAGTTACGATTATCTTGGACGAGTCTTGAGCATCTGGAAGAAGCCGAAGCTGGCCGAGCAAGGCCAAACTGTATATGGCTTAATTGAGCAGAAAAAGCCCATCCTATCGGAGTCCCGAGACATGGCATTCACGACCGAAGAGCTGCTTCAAACGTATGCGAGCACCATCGATACAGGCAGAGGTGCGCTTCTCTTGTCCGTTGTAGGCGGCAAGCTGTCAGAGGGAATTAACTTCTCCGACAAACTTGGACGGGGCGTGTTGATTGTTGGACTGCCCTTCCCAAACATCCGGAGTGCAGTCTGGCAGGCTAAAATCCAGTATATCGAACAAAAAACACGTGAAAAGGCTACTGGCTCTGAGGCAAGCCGCCAGTCAGCAGCAAGAGCGGCAGGGAGGGACTACTATGAGAACTCCTGCATGCGCGCAGTGAACCAATGTATTGGGCGGGCTATCCGGCACCGGGACGACTATGCAGCGATTGTTCTGATCGATAAACGTTATGATAAACCCGGTATACAAACCAAGCTACCTGCCTGGATCAAACAAAGCATGATAGGGGGTTCGGTTCAAGGGCCTGCGGGTGCTACCGTTCAGAGCCTGGCCAAGTTCTTTGCGAGCAAGTGAGGCCAGTGTGCCCCCAAAAATAGCCAGCATACAGAGTACCCCAATTTTAAATCCGGTTCAAGTTCCTTCGTGCAGAATAGATATTTCACTAAGTGCTTGTTTGGTTGGTCTTGCTGGGGTAGATGTGAGTAGGTTATGGTGTAGTTGGAGGTAGGTCACGAGAAATACATTGTGTAATACATTGTGTAATCGCGTGGCGCAGGAGGGAGTCACGTGAGACAACGACGCCCCAGCCGCCAAGGGAGGCGGCAGGGTTGGCCCTAAGTTAGGGCAAGCAAATTAGCGCACACTCTAGCCGCCCCGGGGCCTTGATTTCAACATCTGAGCCAGGAGTATACAGGACCGCATCCCCCCCCATCGCCAACTCTCTTGTCGAGCTCAGCACCGTCGACAAGATGCCTACCCGTTTCTCGAAGACCAGGAAAGCGTGAGTCGCACCACATTTCCCTTCGCCTCCGGTGGTCGACCGTCCCGTTTGTCGTGGTATGCGACAGGCTAAGGCCTCGTCCGGCGACCATCCGCCCAATCTGCAGAACCCCAGGAACTGACGCTGATCCATTTCCTTAGCCGCGGTCATGTCTCGGCCGGTTACGGTCGTGTTGGCAAGCACCGTAAGCATCCCGGTGGTCGTGGTATGGCCGGTGGTCAGCACCACCACCGGACCAACCTTGACAAGTACCACCCCGGTTACTTCGGTAAGGTCGGAATGAGATACTTCCACAAGACCCAGCAGCAGTTCTGGAAGCCCACCATCAACCTTGACAAGGTACGTTAGAACCGATGTTGGAATTCGAGCCGAGCACGAAAGAAGAACCAAGTTCGGGGGGTGGGGGATTCGCAGGGTACATGTTTGCTTCAACGGCAAAGGGATCGGATTGGGCCATATGAGAGCGAAAGGATAAGAGGATTAGGGTGTACTGTGAAGGGCTAGGTTGGCTGATTGGTTTCTTTTCGATATAGCTGTGGTCCCTTGTTCCCGCCGAGAAGCGTGATGCCTACCTGAGCGGCCAAAAGACCGACACCGCCCCCGTCATCGACCTGCTTCCCCTCGGCTACTCCAAGGTTCTCGGCAAGGGCCGTCTCCCCGAGGTCCCCATCGTCGTCCGTGCTCGCTACTTCAGCCGGGATGCTGAGGAGAAGATCAAGGCTGCCGGTGGTGTTGTTGAACTCGTTGCTTAAGTGTGGAAGTCTGGGATTTCACTTGGAGGATGAAAACCGGGACAGGTGCTGCGCTGGCTACGGTTCGGTGTAATAGAGAGTCGAATTCTCTCCGGAGAATGAAACATCCAAAATGGGAGCCGCGGATCGGCCACCTTGATCCGTGTATCTACAAAATCAAAAGGGTTTCTATTTGTGACGAGCAAAGCATGGCCTCCGGATGCCCTTACGACCTCGCTCTATTGAAAAAATACCATAAAGGAGGACTTTGTTTTTTTTTTTTCTCTTTTTGGTCGCTCTTCCCTGACTTGTGCTCCTATTGAAGCCTGTTGATAGGTAACTCCTATCTTCGGGATATTTGAGCTAGACGTGTAAGTACCGATGTCCAAGAACAAGCCAACAGTGCTGGTTTAGACGATATGTATTCTGGACCCGAAGTCCCAATTTTTCAACCAGAATACGTAGACAATCGACCTGCCCCTGGTACTACCTGCCTAGAAAGGGGAATGTAGTTCCAGTTCAGGTCAATTGCGTAGGTAATGCAAGGAAGCTTCATCATCCGCCTGTGACAGGATCTGTTAAGAGGGTCTTTTCGGCTGTAGATCAGTAAAGCATGGTAGTTGCAATGGGGCAAAATTGACCCGATGATTCTTTGTGGACATATCCAATAGTCTATCTATGAAACGGCTGTGATACACCAACGGGCAGCAATGTTCTAGATCTTTGATTCGCGCACCGACCCCACCTTTGCTGGTGGATTGCTACTGGCTTCCAGGGCTTCACGAATGAATCGAACCGCCTCAATGAACATTTTTGGAGTCATTTCGTGCGCGGCATCCTCGTCGATAATATCCTCGAATGTAACTGCACCGTCTGCAAACCACCCACTTGGAGCAATCGCCTGCTTCCACCAGGTCAAGAATGTCTCCCCTCGATGGTATGGTACCAACTTGTCTTTACCGCCCGACAGGTTAAGAATTCGTTTTCCAGCTACACAGTGCGCCAGGACCGGTCGCAATGTAGCCTTCTCACTCTCCGTCGGCTCCGGCAGTGGCCCGGTGCGCAGAGAACCCACGTCTGGCTTCAAGCTCACATGGCTCAAAAACCGGCTCGCCGGGTCATACTTGCGGACCGCATCCACCAGGGAAGGGGGGAACGCTTCAGAGCCTAGGAACTGGGATCCGGGGATGTCACTGTTCGTCCAAGACGGTAACTTCGATAGCCTTGCACGGTCCGCCATGAGATTTACGTAGTCAGGGCAGCCGATGATGACGACCCCAGCGCTTATGCGGGGTTCATGCAGAATGCAGCTCCATGCTGCATGCCCACCCAGAGAGACCCCCAATACCAGATTATCGGAGATCTTGCGGTCAGATTGGGGAAATACAAAAGAAGGAAGGTAGTCGATCAGAAGAGACACGTCTCGTGCGGTGCCCTCTAGAAGGGGCGGTTAGACCACTTCAGGCTAGCTATATGACACGGCACTCACGAAAGATGGAGTACATATCTTGCGCGTGTCGAGGATTTCCTTGTCTCCATGCTTCGTTGGCCAGCGGCTCCACCAACCTTGTCCCATGATTCCTTTGATCGAATGCGACGGCAATGAGCCCCTTGACGGGTTGGTTGGGACTGGCAGGAGCATCGCGGATCGTGGCGTTCCAGTCCGCGATGATGGTCATAGCAATGCCCGCCATGCGCTCTTGGGTTGCCCCTCTGTGGTGCAAGAGCCAGAGACAGCTAATCTCGGAGGCTTGCTTCGGAAGTTCGTCAAGACCGTAGACCGTGGTAAGAATCCCAGCAATTGGGTATGTTTTCCGGGAAATAGATGACGTGCTGGAGTAGCAGTTTGCATCGTCGAGAACTTTCAAAGGATCCGCCATAGTTGTCACTTATCATTCTGTGCTGCCAGTAGATAGGTGTCGGAATGGCGAAGAGGAATGGTCAGTTTCTCCAATTTATACCTCGGAGGTACTTTGCCGAGGAGGTGCTAGGACCCCCTTATTATCAAGTGTGATGGAACTTAGGCTGGCAGAATAACTGTGGGTACTAGTGAAACACCTGTTGGAGATATCGAGTACTCCGCCTGGATAAGTAATCTGCTTTACCACTCATTTGGCAATGTTGTGTGTGTGTGTGTGGTATGGATATATTTTGTTAATACTCTTGCAATTGAAGTCTTCTGTGTACGGAGTAGGGCAATGGAACATCTGTGTTATAGTATATATAAAAGACAGATGTTGGCAACAGACTGCAAGAATAAAAAAAAAAAAAAAATAAAAGCAGGGGTTTATACTCAAGGATATATTTGACAAGATAGAGCCTGTTAAGGCATTACAGCGCCTGATCTTTTATTCAATCCATCTTTCTCTCAGGTGCTGCAATAATTAGTAGCAAATCTTTCACCTAAAGTTCGGGACAGAAAAGACGCATGTGCATCTGACGGTATAATACGGTACGGAACATGTAAGTCAGACCTCTCGTTCCAAGTACCACCACGTAATTGGTACCTAAGTGAAGTCCTCCAGGTACGTTAAGCAAGGTCCACTAGGGAGGAATATCTCAGGTTGTTTTTTTTTTACCCTTCTCCTTTCCCTCACCCCAAGCTTCTATTACTCTAGAGCCCTATACCGGTGGTTGAACTGAGGCCCCGTCAATGTAAAGCGAAACCCGTTTCATCTGCCCATCAGGTCGAACAACTCTCGCGATCGACTCCCCCTTTTCTATCTAGATACTCCGTCCAAGCCCGACTGCGCCAAAGCGGGCCTTCCGTCTCCAGTCGACCTGCGATTCTTCTATGGGGCAGACTCCACCGCGGCTAGGCATTGGCGCTGCTAACTCAACGCTCCTTTCACGTCCTCCTCTACCTACTCTGTACTATCCCCTTAATATTCACTGGTTGTCGTCGATCGGTTTCTTCCGTCTCGGCTTCCATGCAGCATAGAATGTCCATCTAATTGAGATCTGAAGCCGGTTCTAACGGGATCTTCTCGATCCTCATGTACGCCGTTATCCCCCGCTCTTCTCCCACCCCTGAAAACTATGTCGCCTGTCTACTAACATTGCTTTTCTCCATCTAGTATGACCGATTATACGGTCAAGCCTTTAGAAGAGAGAGGCTATGAAAACATTCCCAATCGCTACTATTGGAGACAACCCGAACCGATGTCGTTAGACAGCCCGGAGCTGTCACCGCCGTTTCCGTCCCCCTCTTTGACAAAGCAAGACGCCGACAGAGTGGATGCAGCAGATGAAGGAGGGGATCAGATGGATGGTACACACATGAAAAGAGGAGTGAGAGAGGCCCATCACGAAGCAAAGGGAAAGTCAGGCGCAGAGCACGCCAGTGGTTCTTGGGAGGAAGAAACGGGGAATATCAGTCGCCCAAACAAACCAGCCTCGTTAAGTCTTCGACAGCCAAATGACGCAACGGTGAACCAGCAATATTCCGGAAGCCGAAAGTCACAAACTCCAATCCTGGGATCATCTGCTTCGCCTCGCCGCCCAAGCGTGCAATTTACTCAAGACACTCCCGATGTTGACACCGCTAACCAATCTCAGTCAAGACCCCCGTCTGTTAAAGGTGATGACGTAGATTCGGGCCTTAAAGGAAAACAGTCTTTACTTACGAAGCTCAAGTCCTTCGCAGCCTCACCGTCGTTTGCTTCCCATACTCGCTCGGCTAGTGGCGCAACTCTGAGCGATTTCAGAACTACGAACAATGACATGGCTACTCCTGGCTCAGAGAGGGGGGAGTTCCGCTTCCCGAATACTCTGGAAGAGGAGGGGAGCGATATTGATGCCGACGCCGAGGA
The DNA here is from genome assembly GCA_001990825.1 of Aspergillus carbonarius ITEM 5010. Lineage (NCBI taxonomy): Eukaryota > Fungi > Ascomycota > Eurotiomycetes > Eurotiales > Aspergillaceae > Aspergillus > Aspergillus carbonarius. The sequence continues at coordinate 111,318 of KV907495.1, forward strand.
AAGCGCAGGGGAACAGCGCGCCCGCCAGCAGAAGAAGAAAAAGAAGCAGCCACGTCGGCGGCAGCAGGACGACTCAATGCCTCCCACGCAGCCAAATACGCCCAAAGTCACGAGTCGACCGTCATTCCATCTCCCAAGCTCGTTTGCCCCCTTCGAAAACTATCGTCCGAATTTCTTTCCGCGAAGGGGCAGTACCGGTGATTTTACACCCCAACATCGTGAAGGTGTCTCGGAGGACGAAGGCCGCGATCGCCTGAACAGGGATACTACGTGGAGACGAAGAAGCGCTTGGCTTGCCAATGCCCGGGGGCTTACCTACAGCGGACGCCAACTGGAAACGCAAGCAAATCCGGAGGAGAGAAGACCTAGCAACCTTAGACGGCTGACTGGTTTAACTGGACCATCTGACAATGCAGAAGGGACAGCACCTCCCTGGCGGCGTCACCGGACGGACCGTGGCTCTAGTCTCAGTGCTCAAAGATGGCGGCAGATAAAGGCGGGTCTTAAGTTGATCGGACAGCGACGCAAGGTGGACAACACGGTGGACCATGCCAAATCAGCAGAACTGCTGGCCGAGTTGACCTCCGGGGTGCCGGCTGCCTTGATACTGGCTAGCATGTTTCAGCGGGATGAGCACGGCAGCAAGCGGATTCCAATTCTCCTCGAGCAGCTCAAGGTGCGGGTCACCGACAGCAAGATTGACTCCCATTCCGGGGACCGCCATCTCGTATTTCGTATCGAGCTTGAGTACGGTAGCGGTATGACACGGATGAAATGGGTTATTTACCGAACCCTAAGGGATTTTGCGAATATCCACCTAAAGTACAAGCTGCATTTTGGAACCCAAAAGTACATTCAACTGCGAAACACCGAAGGCGGGCAGAACCTTCCGCGCTTTCCTCGAAGCGCGTTTCCCTATCTTCGAGGCGTGCGCGGGCTGGAAAGTGATATGGAGGATGAAGAAGATGACGGTGGCTACGAGACAGCAGCAGAAGCCACTAGTGGTAATGAACGGGCTGGAAAGAAGCCGCAGCAAGCGCATCGCCGTTCATCAGGTGGCTTGTCTCGGAGACAGTCAAACGCGACGAGCCCTGAAGCGGAGGGTGCTGCTGGAGCCTTGGGACCTACGGAAGCAGGGCAAGCCAGTAAGAAAGAGAGCTACCCAGAGAGGCAGCGGAAAAAGCTCGAATCCTACCTGCAGAAGTTGATTCGATTCCTCATATTCAAGCCCGATAGTAATCGCCTGTGCAAGTTCCTGGAATTATCGGCCCTGGGTGTTCGTCTTGCAGCCGAAGGTAGCTATCATGGCAAGGAAGGCTTTCTGGTCATTCAGTCATCTAAGGGTCTTGATTTCCGGCGGGCGTTGACTCCAGGCATGGTGAAGAAGCGACATTCCCCTAAATGGTTCCTTGTCAGACATAGTTATGTCGTCTGTGTCGACTCCCCGGAGGAAATGAACATCTATGATGTGTTCTTGGTGGACCCATTCTTCAAACTCCAAACCCAGAAGGTCAGCCTAAGAAACCAAAAGGCGAAGGATTTTGCCAAATCAGCAACGGAGTCAGCCAGGCACCCACAGCATCATACGTTACGGCTTGAGAACTCAGAGCGCAAGCTTAGACTGCTGGCCAGAAATGAGCGTCAGCTCCACCAGTTCGAAGACTCTATCCGATTCATGGTCAACAACACCCCCTGGGCGCGACCGAACCGGTTTGACAGTTACGCCCCGGTGAGACACAAGTGTTTCGCACAGTGGCTGGTAGATGCGCGCGATCACATGTGGGTTGTGTCGCGGGCAATCAACCAAGCGAAGGATGTCATCTACATCCATGACTGGTGGCTGAGTCCCGAACTCTACATGCGCCGACCTGCAGCCATCAGCCAGAAATGGCGCCTGGATCGCCTCCTTCAACGGAAGGCCCGTGAAGGTGTGAAGATCTTCGTCATCATGTATCGGAACATCAACTCCGCCATCCCCATTGATTCGGAGTACTCCAAGTTTTCTCTTCTAGACCTGCATCCAAACGTCTTCGTGCAGAGGTCGCCGAACCAGTTCCGACAGAACACCTTCTTCTGGGCGCACCATGAAAAGCTTTGCATCATTGATCACACCCTGGCTTTCGTAGGAGGAATTGATCTGTGCTTCGGGCGCTGGGATACGCCACAGCATCTCCTCACGGACGACAAACCAACCGGGTTTGAGACACCAGATGGGCCGAAAGATGCGGATCATTGCCAGCTCTGGCCCGGAAAAGATTACTCGAACCCTCGGGTGCAAGACTTCTACGACCTCGACAAGCCCTACGAGGAGATGTACGATCGCAATGTGGTCCCAAGAATGCCCTGGCATGACATTTCCATGCATGTAGTTGGCCAACCGGCTCGGGACCTCACTCGCCATTTCGTCCAGCGATGGAACTATATCTTGCGACAGCGGAAGCCTACTCGTCCGACGCCGTTCCTATTGCCACCGCCGGATTTTGAACCAGCCGACCTCGAAGCCCTCGGTCTCGATGGTACCTGCGAAGTCCAGATCTTGCGGTCCAGTAGCATGTGGTCGACCGGTACCCCGGACATTACAGAGCATAGCATAATGAACGCCTATGTGAAGTTGATTGAGGAGTCGGACCACTTCGTGTACATCGAGAACCAGTTCTTCGTTAGCACTTGTGAGATCGATGGTAGGAAAATCGAAAACTCGATCGGCGATGCTCTCGTGGAACGGATCACCCGGGCTGCAAAGAACAAGGAAGCCTGGCGGGCTGTAATCGTTATCCCACTGATGCCGGGGTTCCAGAACACCGTGGACAGTGAAGGTGGAACGAGTGTACGTCTGATCATGATGTGCCAGTATCGCAGCATTTGCCGTGGGGAGACGTCCATCTTCGGCCGGCTACGGGCGTTGGGCATCGAACCCGAAGACTACATCCAGTTCTTCAGTCTTCGAACCTGGGGCAAAATCGGTCCTCAGAAGCAACTGATCACCGAGCAGCTTTACATCCATGCCAAGTGCATGGTCGTCGATGACCGAGCCGCTATTATTGGGTCCGCAAACATCAACGAACGCTCAATGCTGGGGTCTCGAGACTCAGAGGTTGCAGCGGTCGTACGTGACACCGACATGATATGGTCCTCCATGAACGGTCGCCCTTACCTCGTGGGACGATTCCCGCACACCCTCCGCATGCGCCTTATGAGAGAGCATCTTGGCATTGATGTCGATGAGCTGATGGAGCACTCCATGGCGACGGAGGAAGAGCTTCGCAGGATTGAAATCGTCGAAGAAGGGTCCAAGCCCCCCGAAAGCCAGCTCGACTCGGAATCTCTGATGCTGGAGAAAAAGGACGAAAGGGACATGATTGAGCGTCGGCACCGTCTTCAAGACGAGTTCCTCTCCCGGTCTGAAGACATGCATAGTTTCAACCATGACGTTGACTGGGAACAGGGAAACAACCCAAACCTCAAGTCGAATCGAAAGCTCACTGCCGACCCGAGGGTGACCTCTAATGCCGACCACAAGAAGGACGTGGATGGCTTCGGCCCAGATAATCTTACCACGGCCCAGGGAGCTGGACTGGGCGACGCCCGCGATTCTGAGTTCATGGGCACGAAGACAGAGGTCTTGATCTCCTCTATTGCATCGGAAGGCAAGGGCACTGTTCAACAGCCGAAACAACCCTCCCAACGCAATGTCTACCGAGAAAACGCCGGCGACGATAGAGAAGCTAAGCCCACTTTGACTGTCCTTGATGAGCAGGGCAACGAGGCGACGCCGGTCGTGGAGGGGCTGCCGGCTGTTCGTCATCCGGCACTGGCGTCGGAACATGAGACTGAGAGTAGCAATAGTGGGAACCTGGTGGCATCACGGGATAAACATGACCCTGTCAAGTCAGCCCATCTGTTTGCTCCAGATTTGAAGCATATCTTTATCGACAAGGATTGTATGCGGGACCCTGTGATCGACTGCTTCTATCTGGATACCTGGCAGGCTGTCGCGGATAAGAACACCAAAATCTACCGGAGTGTCTTTCGCTGCATGCCAGACAGTGAAGTGAAATCGTGGAAAGAGTACAAAGAGTATGCCGCTTATGCAGATCACTTTGCCGAAATGCAGAACCAACACAGTGCCAAAGCATTCCAGCCCAGCGGCCAGCGGCAAACTGGGCCACCAGGGACAGGAGCTAGCGTTGCTGGAGCAGCTGCTGGGCTCAAGCACAACCTATCGGTGCATTTTCAGAGTGCTGAGGGACAACAGAAGGAACAATCACCCGCGGAACAGAGCGAGCACCGGGTTGCAGAGTCCGGTCAAATTACAGACGCGCAACATCCTGAACTCGCCAACCCTGAAGGGTTGGTGCCAATAAACGAGAAGTCCACAACGAAGCCGGCGGATGGGACGGCAACGGGGCATTTGCCGAATAGACGACATGAGGAAAGTGGCTCGTCCGGCGAGGATTTAGAGAGACAGCGCTCTGATCCTCCGCTCGTCGATTATTCCGAGGCCCTGAATCGGAATGCCACCGGCCAGTCTCGACGACGCAGACGAAGAGCGACAACGCTCGGCTCGAAGCGGGAGTTCCATGCGACCGATGAGGTAATGGACAAACAACATGCAGAAGAGCTCTTGAATCATGTACAGGGACATCTAATCCTGTGGCCCTATGACTGGTACGTAATCCGCTGCGTCGTGCGGTTGGCATCATTCAGCGGCTACTGACACTATGACCTATCTAGGCTTGAGAAAGAGGAGCAGGGCGGAAACTGGCTTTACACACTGGATCAGATCTCTCCGCTGGAAATCTAGTAAGGCCATCTCCGCAATTGGGTGCAACTGCATCATATTCTAACCGTGAGTAGCAACTAAACCGATGTCCATCTGTGCACTGTCCACTCGGATTCCTTCTTTCCCTTGTTTCACACTTGACACGACCGACTTCTTTGGACTCGACATAACTAAACAAGTTCCTCTCTTTCCCCCTGGTCGAGCAACGGCTTCTCCTTATTACCCTGGGTCGTCCTGCTCACGTTATCTTCCAAGCCTCCCCTGTAGTTGATGTTACTTTGGTCCTTCTCCAAGCATGAATGGATGGTCGCTTCGGGTGGCCTTTGTTAGCTTCTGCATAGCAAGCGGGCGTCTTTATCTGGGCTTTTCTTCTTTCTCTTTCATTTTCTCGATATCATTCAATGCTTTACTGATCCTGGAGCTCTCGCGCGTGTGAACAGCATCGGGCGTTAATTTACTTGGATGCTGATTATTCTTCCGGTCAAGTCTATAGATAGGGCCGCCGGAAATAAGGGCCATTCTATGATGTTTGTGCTCGAGAAAGTGAAGCTCTACCTCAGGATCTAGGGACTAAATCAAATGCTGTATGTCACGTACAAGACCTTCCCCCCAAAGCGAGTCGGCCGCGAACATCGTTGAAATCATCAAAGTTGGCTTGCAGGACATGGTGCAGCACACTGCAATCTGGATCAACCGGCATGCACCTCTCCCACGTGTCGAGAGCCGTTCTGAGACGCTTGTAGGCGCCCGCCAACGCGGACTGCAGCGCCATGGTCTCGACACAAGAACGACCTAGGTCGTCCATATAGTTGGTGGGGTTCTGCAAGCATAGCCGGGTAGCCGCAACCCTGTTGCCTCTGGCTGCGGCAGTTCTCCTCAGGTTGGTTATAGCTCGCTGGCCACGCAGATAGGCAGGAATATCGTCCAGGTCGCACATGCGACTGGCCGTTTTGATGGTGTCTGCATCGAAGAACCCCGGAGGGTCGACGGAGACACCGGTCGTCGTGAGATCGATTTGGGTGCCATACATTTGTAAAAAGGCAAGGAGCGTCTCTCCAAGGCCCTCGGATTGTCGGTACCGGCCGTGGTTCATCTTCAAAAAGGCCACGACAAGCATGACAAGTGCCTCGGACCTGACGGACGATGCTTGCCTGCCATATACACCTTGGGTTTCAAGAATAAGTCGTGTGGCCATGTAGAGAGGTCGAAGCGACGAGTACTCGGCACAATAATCCCTGATATACTCGATTATTGGGGGAGTACCTTCACCACAATAGAAGCGAAGCCGTAGACCCGTACGGCCATCGATGGCTGTGATGGAGCCCAGTTCTGCTGATTGGTAAATACGGTGGTCAAAAGATGGGCATTTCCGGAGTGCCTGCTCAACATCGCGTAGCAGGCGCCTATGCTGACCCAGGGCCTTCGGGCGTGTAGCGCTTGGCTTTCGAATACTTCCAACAGAGCGTACAGAGTCAGGGACAGGCAGAAGAAGGTCTAGATCGGAGTGACTCATTGCCAATCCCGTTCGCCATGACCCGATGATAAGGGGGGAATGGGGTACGGTGCCTTCAAGACGATGAGTAACGTCCGCGGCAATCCTATGTACCTGCTCCTCCTCTGGTGGGGTGGGCTTGAGGTATCTCTCAAGTGCGCAGATCTCGGTATCCAGCTGCGAGAGGCCATTACTGAAGGACCGGTTGGAATCCAAGTCTTCTAGCCACGGGGCTTGGTATGTTCGGCCTCTTTTGGGGTCAGAACCCCACTGTATGGATCGATGTAGGACAGTGTGTTGGAAGGAATGGGAGGGTTGGTAGGGTTTCAGAATGGAGTGAGGTTTCTTTTTGGGGCTTCTCGGAGTCGAGGGACTGGAAGTTACATCCGCGGTCGGCGAATCGCCGGATGAACCATTGCTTTTTGCCGCATCCTCTGGGGTGCCCTTGGGGTCTGCCTTGTCTGGTACCCTGCGGATTAAATTGGCTCGATTCAAGGACCGATGCGCCTCGAGTGTTTTCTGCAGGCTATTTTTGAAGATTATTGAATCCTTGAAGCTCGAGCGGGTTTGGTGGAACCATCGCGCCTGAGACGGAAATGCAATAGAGCGGTTTAGATGAGAAGCAATTGATGTGGAAGAGAGGGAATGGCAGTTCGAGGGACAAAGGGGGCGCATGACCGCGCATTCAGCAAGGCAATGAAGGCATTGCGGATGAAGTGTTGCAACCCGGGGCATAAACCGGACAGGGAAGGATTCACAGTATGGCAGGACTGATTGGCGCAGGCCTGGGGCAGACTGAATCGATGAGAATCGCCGGTGTGAACGATAATTCGGAGTAATCGGACGGGTCGAGGAAGAATGCCAGATGTCAGGTGATGTTACGCTGCACGTGACTGTGGGCCGTGACCTGGCCAGCCCTAGGTAGGTTTTCACATGTCACACCCCCTGCTGGAGGACGATCTGGAATCCCGATCCTCGCTCGATCCTCGAATCTCGAATCTCCAGTCTCGCATCTCGACTCTTCTTCCTCCGCAGCTCGACGGGGGCGGGATTTCCCTTTTTTCATTTTTCATTATTTATGTTTTTTTCGTCCTGCGGCTGACATTTCCGGTGGACCCGATGGCATACCATCAATCAGGGCAGTCAACTTGTCAGGATTCAGGAAACAAACAGGGTGATCTCCGCCCCCATGCCACCTCTGGGCCCCCGCGATGTGCTCATGGTCTCGTCGATGCCACCACGAGGTTTATTCTCCCAACCGATCAGGCATTCTTGCAATGCAGTAGGCCCAACTTCCCGGGATATTGCCTAGCTTACCGACTGACTGACATGGTTGTCTACCTAACTTCCTCTACCCAAGATTACTCCTCCTGTAACTAGCCGCACCCTGTAGATGGTAGTGAGTGAGTTCACTAGTTGTGAATTAGCAGCGGTCAATTCAGTTCCGAACTGCAGCTCGGATCATGACGTATGGGGATGGCGGGGAATGGAGCCGGCCATCAACTGCTTTCTTGGGTGAACAACAACAATAACATCGTCATCATCATCATCATCATCATCATCATCATCATCAACCCCCTCACCACCACCACCACCACCACCACCACCGTACCTATCACCTATTATACTTACCTACCACTATCCACTATCCCCTACCCTCGATCCACCATCCACCTCCACCATGGCCGGAGGACCAAACCATCACGGTGACTCAACCGGTTTCCCTGCGGAACCTGGACGGCTTTCCTCCCCTTTCCCACTGGATCGAACTGCCCAGTCGCAGTCCTCCTGATTCCCCCCCTCTGGCGCTATAATCCCCACCCGTTATATGCTTTCTTTTTCCTTCCACTTCTCCATCCGCCGCGCCTGGAACGTCTTGGGCCCATCCCTCCCCATCCCTCCCGCGACCTTTTCTCTCCCTCTCTCTCCCCTTCTGCGTCCTTCTATCTCGACCCGTGCATGAGGGATTGGTTGCTTATAAGCCAACCCTGCCGACGGATCCCCGACCAGCTGATGACTGGCTTGCTCGCTTGCATACCTCTTTGATTGCGCGATTGGAGTGATTGGTTACTATTCCGGGATTGTTTGGGAAGGGCTCCGGACCAGCGGTGGTGGCTCTGGTAGTTGAGATAATTTCCCGCCGACTCTGCAGACGCCTACCGGGCCTATCTCCCTACCAGCTAGGGCTACTTATCTCTCTCGCATCTCTGGAGAGGAGGGGTTTTCTAGATCGGATCTGTAACAATTGGCCTTTTTTCTGGTGGTGGGTGCTTTTGCTGCTACTGTTTCTTATTCTATCAGCTTCCTCCATCATCATCATCATCATCATTCCCGTCTTCACCGCCTCCCGGCTCCGACGCCTCTCTCTCTCGGTGGTTCTGGCTGGCTCTGCTTTGCCGGTGGTGGCTGCCCTCCCTCATTATTATTGAAACGCTTTCCCATTTCTTTCCCCCTCCAACGGTCAATCAGTCTCCGAGCTCTCTCTTTCTTGATCGCTCTGCCGGAGAGGTTGATTGCATTGCCCGAGTCCATCTTCTACATCTGCACCGGATCTGCCTTCTTTCAGTGCCCACTTTTCCACCCATGGCCTAGTTCGCCTTCTTTTGGCCGGCCACTTCCCTGTTCCAACCCCACCAAAACTCCAGACCTCCCAGGTACTCCGTCTCCAGCTTATCTCCCTCCTTCCCAA
>KV907495.1:131688-166576 GCA_001990825.1 Aspergillus carbonarius ITEM 5010
GGGGGGGGGGGGGGGTGGTCCAAAGTGTAGTATCAAATGCTATTACGGAGTACCTACTCTCCTCTACGGAAGAGAGACTCTGTTCTGACGCAAAAGTAGTTGATATATCTTCGTCATGGACTCATGTAGGCACGGGCATCGAATAATGGGATCTATCTATCTAGTGGAGACTTCCGGAGTACTATCTACTGGATGGCTGAGAAGATTGGAAAGTGGAAATTCATTGATACCATCCCAGCAGATGATCGTCTCCTCGGCGCCGGTGTATCAACCATCAAGCGACTGGTGGACACGGCGATGTATCACATTCAGGTGGTCGCGATGTTGCCTGATAAGGACAAGCTGCAACGACGGCTGCAATTGAGAGAGACTCCTTAATTTCTCGGGGTCTCTCCCTCTCCCTCTCTCTCTTTCGAAGACCGGAAATAGAAATGACGGAGCCCGGGATCCCTTGGGCTTCGGGCGATGGAAGTTTGACGGACATCCGTAGAGGAGCATCCCCGGGAGGGTGGGGGGGGGGAGAAGGCAGGTCTTGAGGCCTGGGGGACCTGAGCTGCACAGAGATGGCGTCAGCATAGGTAAATCTCCGGCAGCAACGAGGAGGTGCATCGTGGTCGATGCAGGCCCCGACCAGAAGGAATCCTCAGTCACGAATCCTGCGTTTCCATCAGAATAATGACGGAGCTCCTCGATGGAGCTGTGTGATGGGTCACAGCCAGGACCAGTTTCGGATTCGGACGAGATGATAGATAGATCGGGCCAAAGCAGATAGATGAATGATTATTTGGCGGCCCGTTTCCACTGAGGGCCCTTGAAAACTGGCGGGGCTCCACCGGACTGTCTTGGTTTTGTTATTATCATTTGCTCGCCAGGGTGTAGATAGGTGAACAAAGGACGCAACATTGGTTGATGCACGACATGGATGTGCCAGAGAGTCGCTATCCAACCGCCGGGGTACAATCAATGTACATACTCTCCGTAGTGTGTACCTAGATGGAGTAAATGTCGACCTACTCAATATGCAGGTTGGAGGCTTGCCCCTGAAGCCATGGGCGCTAGAGGGACTCTAGACCGGCGACTAGTGAACGCTACGCAACTAGTCGTTCGTCCGTGACAAGTCCGCCTGCTTGTGACAGTACATCGTAACATCCCCTAAACACCTACGGAGTGGGTAAAGTCTGAACGTCGTCCATGCTTTTCTCCTTCTCCTCCTCGTCCTCGTCGGCTGATCCGCCGTTCCTGTGCGCCCTTCACCTGCCAGTCCGGGCCTTGCTCGGGAATTCGTTTTTTTCCCTCCCATTACTGCGGATTCCTGAAGCGTTCAATCGTTAAACCCTTCCACTCTTTTCCCAGCTCCCACCGTGGCAACGAACCCCACGATCGTCATCTCAGCCCGTCGGTTCCCCGTTCTTTTTCCTGTCGTCGTCCTTGGTTCGCTCCAATCTCCTCTCAACGTCGTCTGCTTTCTACCTAGATACTTCCTCGAACTGGGCGCTAATCTGTCTGTCCCCGAAAGGCTCCAGAACATCTCCCGTTCAGGACATTGGTTTCATTTCTATCCACTCCGGCATTGGACCAACGGCGGTCCCCCTTACACTGCGAAATCACATCTCCCCTCCCCCTCACGCAATGACCGACAAGTGACACAAACCACCCTTGACTGTGCCCTGACGACGGTCCACCTAAATCCACGAGATCGCAATTCGACATTCCGATTCGATCCTGACCACGACTCTGGAGAAAGCTCCAGATTCTCACTCCGAGCTACCACTGACAGTGGATGGTTGCCTGAAGTGCTTGCCTGCTCAATCGTCCATGGCAACGAACCACAGGAACTTAGCGACGATAATTCCTAAGCCCCTTCCGCTCCTATCCTGTTCAATACCACGAATGTCGGAGGTTCTCGACTATCATCAATGAGTCGGGCCATACGACCGGGCTGCCTCAGAATGCCACAGCAGCACGTCGACAGTTCACCACCGCGAACACCCCCTTCTGAAGCCGTCAATGATAAGCCTACAAGGAGAGCGACCCATCCGCGACACTCTGTCCGTGAGACGTTCCTGGATGACTTTAACCCAGCGGATAACACAAACGAAAGCAATGAGTCCTGTGACGAGCGAGACCCTCACGACCTGTCCCTGTCTCCGCAACATGCAGCCCGCACATCGATTGTTGATAACATGCTCCTCTCCCTAGACCAGTTCGCATCTAGTTCAGTGCTGGATGACTACCGACTATTCAATTCGGTCTTCGAAACGGACCTGCACGGTCACGGCTCTCCCGATTCGTTGGTCCAGGGACGCTATCGTGGGCACACCTTTTCGTCGTCCTTGTCATCAGAAGTGGACGGCACCTTGGAGGACAGCACGGCGCGGCATGCGTCTCAACCCCCGAGGGGTCGCCGGAGCAATAGCAGCTCGAACTACCATTCCGGTCTAAGAAGATTTGGGAGCACGCGCAGTCGTGAAGGGACTGGTTCGCGCGGCCAGCTGTATGACTTTCGACCGGGCTCTACTGCGGCAGCAGGGGCTCGCAATGCCAGAAATGGGAGTAAAGGAAGTGCCTCCTCTCACCTGGACTTTGGCCCCCCTCTGCTACATCGTCGAGCGGATTCGACCGGCGAGAGGCGCTCGGCGAGCTTTGACTTCGGTACTCGGCAGCCGTTCATTCCCTTTCCCGATCCCATCGTCGATTACGATTCTTGGTCGTTCAGTGAATTCGACGCGGCTCCTACGCCAAGTATACCCGGTGGACCAAGCAAATACCATGCGTCATCGCAAGCGGAATATACCGGGCCCTTCAATCTGCAGCAGTCCCGGACGCCTGTAGCCTCGCGACGAAACAGTATCAAGTCCCCGCGGGTAACTCCTAACCGGAAGTCTCGCCCGGACAACATTGGGACTGGTATCGTCAAAAACCGCGACCTCGATCTAGCGAACCTTGCGGATTCGGGCCTAGAGCTTCCACCAGCAATACCGGCCTCGCTCGACCCGCCTGCCCCCAGTCCGACTATCTCATTCAACAAACCGATTTTCCCTCCTCCGCCCGAGCCGATGCCAGCCAAGGAACGACCGGGATTCTTCCGGCGCGTGTTTGGCTCCAAAGCTCCCACTTTCGGCCCGTCGGATTACCATCAGTCCGACTATCCATTTGCCCAGGAGAATGACACCAAGGATTCCAGTGGGCTGGGTACAAATGCTAAGAGCTGGAGACAGCCACTGAAGCATAGTGCGGCGGGTGGCACTACGGCTCGTGATGGAAGTCATCAGGTGGTGACCAAAAAGTCGTCCTTCTTCCGCCGGCGGAAGAAGTCCGTTGCTGAAAGTGCCCCGCCTCCGATCGTGCTTCCTCAAGAGCTTGCCGGCCAGCGGGCGACGGAGTTAATGAAGCCCGAACCTAGCCCGGCCAGTAGTTTGAAGAAAGTAATGAACCCTTATATCGCCGATTCCGGGGTATCCATGTCCACCCAGGCCAACAAGCTCTCGCCGTTGCGGGCGGCGCCAGAGGATGCGGAGCCCAAGAATCCAGGAGCGCTGCCGACACAGAACCAGCGAGGAAGCCTGCTCACCACACCCGGACCGTCCAAAGCCAAATACAGTCTATATCCGCCCGTTTCGTCTGGCAACCCCCCCGATGCTACCTTCTTAGGGACCAGCAGCGGAGATGATGAGCCCGGTACCCAATCCCAGCCTGGTGGCCAGGATATGGTCCCTTCGGCCCCTTCGGTCGACCGCCCACAAGGCCAAGGGGCATCTAGAGATGGGGTTCACTCGCGCAGCAGTGACAGGGACTCGATGGACATTGACCAAGCCTCTGGTCCCCAAGCCGGCCTGAAACCACAGGAGACTGCTGTTTCCTCGCTGTCGCCCGTAATCGAGAGTTTCTCTCAGATGAGTATGACGCCCACCCACAGTTCCGAAGATGTTCTTCTTTCCAGCTTGAAGGAGCCCGACGAAGGCAAGGACTTGTATGGCTCCGACATGTACCGAGAGGGTCTCGATAGTGTCAGCCGGTTCTCTGCTCCTGCAGCCGGGCTTGCTGGTTCCCCGCGAGCCTCCATATCGGAGATGTCGAACTACTATACGGCCTCTGAGAATGCAGCAATGGCCTCGACCGAACCCAAGCCCGCCGATGCAACGGAGACCAAGCCCGACGAGGTCTCAGCGGGGGAACCGACCCGTTCGGACAAAGAACAGGCGCAGATGCTCTTTGATAGCCAGGATCAAGTCGTTGGGAGCGAGCCTGCCGCGGCTTGGCTCGGCGATCCGGACCGGGCCCTGGTTCGCAAGGCTTACATGGAGCTCTTTGACTGGTCTAATCTACACATTCTGGCAGCACTTCGGCGACTTTGCAACCGATTGGTGTTGAAAGGTGAGACCCAGCAAGTAGACCGAGTCCTGGATGCCTTTTCCACCCGGTGGTGCGAGTGCAACCCGCGTCATAGCTTCAAGGCGTCTGGTATGTGTACCCTATGGCCCTATGGCCCTTCCTCGCTGCTGGATAGCTTCGCTAACCTCCTCCAGATGTCGTGCACACCATTTGCTACTCGCTCCTTTTGTTGAACACCGACCTGCACCTGGCGGATATCGAGCAGAAGATGACCAAGACCCAATTTGTCCGAAACACCATGCCAACCATCCATCGTGTGGCGGCGGATGCAACACCCGATGGGGTTGAAGCCCGAGGGACCGGCAAGTCGAAAGCTCCAGAAAGCCCCTTCGGCTTCAATTCCCAGTCTGCTCCCGCCGAAGACAACTCAAGTGCGGATAAGCCGAACAATGTCCCTGCGAAGTTGGTCAACCGACTCTCCCGCACGGATCTCTCAGCCAAAATGGTGAGCGACCCTGACAGCGACACCGGCCCACTCGTCAACACCCCCTTCACGGGCACCATGAGGGCTTGGGAACAGCAAGTCGAGATGGTCCTCCGCGATTTTTACACGTCGATTCAAAAGCAAAAGCTTCCGCTTCATGGGGCTCCGGTGGAGAAAGACGGGACGCGCACCTCCTCGAACAATCTGCTTGGCCCTCACCCGGGTGGGCTGCGCAGAAGCCCCAGTACAGTGAGCAAAAGCGGCTCCGACATCTATCCACGCGGCCGCTCCGCAGATTCCCGCTACGGCACGGCACGATGGTCTTCGAAGCCTCGTTCACGAGCGAGGCTGTATCCTCCTTCTACAATGGGCTCCAGCCGAACTAGCCTGGACGACCAGTCATCACTCTGGAGCCCATCCGCATCCAGTACGTGGAGCAAATATTCTTCAGGGAAGCTGACCTCAGCGTCCGTAGATTCTTTCGGCTCGGATTACCCGCGCGGGGACTACCAGCAGTCCATCGGGTTCGCCAATGCATTAAGCCAGGCCATTATCCGCGAAGACTCTGCCCAGTCGATTGCTAGCTTTGAGGACGCAGAGCGGACCACACCCCTTTTGGAGGATGAGACGCTACAACTTGCGGGCGCTCCCTGGGCCAAGGAAGGAAGCCTGAAGCACAAACATCACTTGGACTCGGTCGACAAGAGGGCCAAAGACCGCAACTGGAACGAATGCTTTGCCGTCATACAACAAGGTTGGATGCGCCTCTTCTCCTTCAACGCGTCCATGAAGTCGGTCCGGCAGAAGGCCAAGCAACGCCATCCCGGCGGTGTCGTGGTGGGAGGAGGAAACTGGACAGAGAATGCCGAAGAGATCTGGAAATTTCTTTTGCGTCAAACAATCGCCAGCGCACTTCCACCCCCGGGTTACTCCAAATCTCGCCCCCATGTCTGGGCCCTGAGCCTACCTACCGGCGCTGTGCATCTCTTCCAAGCGGGCACGCCGGAGATTGTCCGCGAGTTCGTCTCCAGTGCCAACTACTGGAGCGCAAGACTGTCTAAGGAGCCGTTGATTGGGGGTATTAGTAACATGGAGTATGGATGGAGCGATGCCGTCATCAACAGCGCCCTGATCAGCGCCGAAAGCAGCCGGACTCCGCCGTCCTCGTCTGGAGCGCGCCCAAGCATCCAGAGCTCGATCCGAAGCTCCATTGATCAGCAGGGGGTACGACCCCGACTCCCAGCGGATCGAGTGCACATCAGCGATTGGGCCCCTCCGCAGCAGAGCATGATGGCCTCTGCCCTTGCGGAAGCCGAACAGCTGAAGGCGTTGCAGACGTATGTCAAAAACGTCGAGGAGGAGCTGCAGCGACATAACGAGCTCCGGCCCGCCATGATCCTCGCCTTCTCTCCCCGCCACCCCAATGCCGCCAAGGCGCTGGCCAACTGGGAGCGCAAGTCCTCGTATCTGTTGCGGGAAATTGTGAAATTCCGGACCTATATTGACTCGCTCTCCGCGGCTTTGGACCAGAAGAATCGGATCTATGCCAACCGGGAAGAAAGTGCCCTGGAACCGTAACTGTTGGCCCAGCGCCGGCGGACTCGGCGCGAATCCATTCCATCGAGCTAGCTCTCGGCGTAAACGCTAGGAGCCCTAGGAAGCTCACGCTATTGCTTGTATACCCAGCCCCGTTTCAATTTCCGCCCCAGCTTTCGATTCTTTTGTACGGATGAACCTTCGCTTCTTCTCTCCTATCATTGTAAGGCCGACTTCAGGTTATGAGCGTGCACCATGAGGACATTGGGAAATTTTTTATTTATTTATTTATTTATTTATTTTTTTTTTTTTTTTGCTTTGCTCTCCATTTCCCCTCCGATCTTTGCTGTTGTATATATATATATATATATTTTGTTTTTGGGGGGCTCCGATCCGGATATGACGAGGTTTACGTGACCGGTGCCATGAAGATTCTCGAAATTAGACAATTGACGCCAGTGGATCGCATGTGCAGTGGCTCTGTCAGTGAATGCAGTAGAGTAAATCATCATAAATCGAATAGTTGATGGGGCTGGCTGGTCGGGCCGGACCTGGCACGTGCTGGTGATTGGGTGAGGGCGAAATAAACAATGCCCGGCAGCTCCTCGACCCGGGCTTCTCTTTTCTTTTCCCTCACTTTCCAACCACAACCTTCCCTGTGCTCCCAGGCGGTTGGCCCTCCGTCTTTCCCGTCTTCTTTGTCAACCCTCTACAAACAACACGCAAGAGCCAACCAACGGCCACGCTTCTGGGCGAGTCGGAGGAGAGCTGGCGGGCCTGGCAGTGGCGCTAACTCCTAAGGCTGTCCGCCGAAGTGGGTAGCACCAGAGCCCGAGTCTAGACGGCGCCGCGTTTCAGCGCCGTTCTTCCTAGGCCCCTAGGGGTTAGGATGTGGAGAAAACAAATACCCGGCCCTGACCCCCCCGTCACCATGTCGACCGGATCGCCTCAACCAGCATCCTCGCCTTCGCCTGACTCCCCCAACGTCGCCGACCACGCGCTACCGGTGCGCAGCTCCTCGACCTACTCCACGCCCCCCGATACTCCCCCGAACGAAGAAGGACTTCCGGCCCTGGAAGACGTCTTTCGCGATCCAGTTTCTTTGATGGTGGCGGAGGACGCGCGGGGAGGATCCCCAAGCATGATGGAAACTTCCGGTCGAGGCGGCGGTATCGAGGAACCTGCTCATGCCCAACCGCATGATTCCGCAGTCAATACATCGGTGGTTGAAGAGCCACCCCGCGATGACTCGACCTTGTCTCTGCCCCCCTTACCCGACAACGACGATAGCAGCCTGCTTTTGTCCGGCGACGATGACTACCAGGAGCGGGTCGACGACCAGACGTTTATAAGAGAAAAGGAAATGCGACGGAGGTTGATGGACATGGAATCTAGCTTTCTGCCGGAACCCTCGACGATTGAAGTTGCAGCGGCGGATCGGACCCTGGGTGTGGATGATACCTACTTGCTGGGGATACATGGGGATCCGGCTCCAACACCTACAAGGATAGAACATACTCAGATATCTTTTGTGGCGCCCGACGATTCTAGTCATGATATTACGGCAGCTGGGGATGGTGTTCCCATTCCTCAGACGCCTACCCAGGGACCCAGACAGGATGCAGCGGTGGATTTGGACGCGACACCTGCAGCTTCTCTGGAGCGACCCGGCGACCATACCACGCTACTTGAAGCTATGCCATCATCCCCCTCGGCGGCTGCCGCAGCGAGATCGATTTCCCGGAACCAATCTAGGTCATCCCAACATGCTCACCACGCAAGCCAGCTTACTCCAAGCGAGTCTTTCAATCGGTCCCCAATTCCGGATGCAGATTTCTCACTGCAGTCGACCCATAATAAAGTTCGCAGTATGTCACGCAGTCTGTCGCCTGGAGCTCCGAGACTGTTTCAGGACAACAGCGCCAATGACATGGAAGCCGCCTCCCGCACGAGCAGTCGAAGGAGCACCCGACCAAAATATTTGACTAGTCGCCAATCAGCCCATCGTCTGTCGTATTCCTCGGTGACTAGCGCCGGGACGGAAGTTACAAATAGCGATGCGACGCTGGGTGCCGACTATGCCCTGCAGTCAGGAGGGGCCGCGCCAGGCAATCCCAGTACGGCCCATGCCGGACAACGTAACACCTTGGCTCGATCAGTCAGCTTGGGGAGCATGGCATCGGGCATCTCGGGATACAGTGATGAGAACATATTCGAGCGAAAGAATCCTAGCGTGGCTACAGAAGGAGGCCTGCAGACCTTGGATGAAGAAGAAGCATCATCGCAGTCACGTCCTGGGTCATCGTACCAGTGGCAGCAACCGCAGCAGCAGCCCGAGCAACGCCCCCAACAGCAATCCATTCCCGACGATGTTTCCGGGCCGATGACGCCGAGGGCGAAACCCCAAGACCACAGCTTTCCGACGGATACGACCCTCGCGGAACGTGTCAAGGACGTCCAGGTGCCCAGCACATTCGTGAAGCAGTTCCGGGAGGATTATGGCGGTCGTGGGCTATCGCCAGACAAGCGTACGAGCGCCACGCCGGCCTTTGCCAAGAGCGGCCGTACCATGACGCTGAAGGAACAGAGCAGCACCATCGATCGTCTCTCCAAGGAGAACTTTGATCTCAAGATGCGGATCCACTTTCTCAACGAAGCCTTGAATCGACGCTCCGAAGAGGGCATCAAGGAGATGATCTCCGAGAACGTGGAGCTAAAATCCGATAAGCTGAAGCTGCAGAAGGACAGTCAAAGCCTGAAGCGCAAAATTCGCGATCTCGAGAAACAGCTGAAAGACCAGCAGTCCGACAAGGAATCCATGCTGAACCATGATCCCGAAGGGTCGGACGAGGAGGACCGCGACCCGGCGCAGGACGAGGAGATCCTCTTCTTGCGCGAGCGCGTGGAGACGTACGAACTGGAAATTGAGCGACTGCGATCGGAAAGTATCGCCCGCGAAAGTGAGAAGCGACGGCTGGCCGAGATGGTGAAATCCCTCAGCGACGGACGTCCGATGGGATCCGACGTGGGGGCCCGGGAGGAGAGGGTAAGTGATGGAACCGATGGACCTCTGCCCCGTGCAGTCCGGATACTGATTGATCGCGCTGTAGGATATGTGGAAGGACATGCTGGAGGCCGAGACTGCGGCTCGGGAGCAGGCCGAGGAGGAAAACAAGCGCCTGCGCGAAGAAGCCCTGCGCCTGAAGAGCGAGATGAGCTTCCCGGTCGTCGCCGCCCGAGTCGGCCAGCGCGACCGGGTCGGCTCCATGGCCTCCTACTCGGTCGCCTCGGAGAGGGAGTTCCCCCGCGATCTCCATACCGTCAGCTCGTCTAGCTCGACCCTGGTGATGGAGTTGGAGCTGCTCAAGCAAGAAAATGCCGAGCTCAGGAAGGAAGTGAGCGCGCAGACCTCGATGCTCACGTCCCGGAACCGGGAAAAGGAGCGGCTGTACCAGGAAATCGAGGAGCTCAAGCTTGGCCAACGCCGGGACGGAAATCGATCGGTTGCGGGCGATAGCATCTTCGATCGCTCAGCGTCCCGAGCGCATGGCCGGCCCTCGTCGCGCGCCAGCGATGGGACGGGCCACTCCCCGGGTAGCGATGCAGAGCGGGAAGACCTGGAGACCCGGGTGGGCCAGTTGCGTGACCAGGTCTCGGCCCTCAAGCTGGAGAACCAAGCGATCCGCGAGCAGATGGATGACACCGTCCGCGACTACGAAGCGCTGGACAAGGCGTATCAGGCCGATGTCGATCAGGCGGAAGAGGAGATGCAGAATCTCCAACAGGAACGCGACCAGGCCTTGCAGATGGCCGATGAGCGCGACGAAGCTTTCCAGGACCTGCGGGCGGAGGCTCAGGAGGAGCTGGACGCCCTCGGAGACGAGCTCGACCAGAAGGTGGAGGAGTGCCAGCGGCTGGGCGAGGAATTGCGAGTGCAGGACGAAAATCTCCGGGCCTTGCAAGCCGAAATGCGGTCCGCCAGCGAGGGCATTATCCGGCTCGAAGAAGATGCGCAGAACAACCTCCAGCGGTACAAGGCTGTCCAACAGGAATTGGAGGACTGCAACCGGGAGATGGAGTCGCTGGAGAAGGGCCTCTACGAAGCTAACACCAAGGTTCAGCGGCTGACCGTCCAGATCGAGTCGAGCCAGAACGAGATCGCGTTCCTGCGTGAGGAGCAAGACGGCGACAAGATCAAGATTGGAGATCTGGAGTCGGAACTCAAGACCTACCGGATGAGCTTGCAGAGTGAGAGGGACAAGGCGCGCGATCTCGAAGAACGGCTGGCCGAGGAACGGCACCAGCGCGAGGTCGTCGGCAGCAAAGAGAAGCAAGAGGTGCAGCGGATCGTCAATGAACTGAACCGCGAGGCATCGACCGCCAAGGAGGAAGCCCGCAAGCTCAAGAAGAACCTGTCGGCGCAGGAGATCGAAGCCGCCACCTGGAAGGAACGCCTGATGGACCTCGAGAACAACCTGCGGGAGACGCTGGGCGATCTCACGGGCAGTCGGTCCAGTCTGATCTCCAACATCATGAAACTGCAGAAGGAACTGGAGTCGACGGCGCTGGAGCTCGAGAGCACTCGGTCCAAGCTGGACGACAAGGAGTCGATTCTGCGCAACCGCGATGCGCTGCTGGAAAGCCACGGGCTGGAGTCGCGCAAGCTGGCCGAGCTGCTCGAGCGGGAGCGCCACGCGCGCCGGGCCGACAAGCAGTCGTTCGAGCAGGCGCTGAAGTCCCACCATCAGGCGTCTCGCACCATCACGCAGAACAACTCGCGGATCTCGGAGCTGGAGAGCGCGCGGAATCAGGATCGCAAACGCTTCACGACGCTCGAGCAGCAGTTCCGGGACCAGCTGAGCGAGCGGAACGTGATGCTCCTGAACATCTGGAAACGGCTGTCGGCCATGTGTGGGCCGGACTGGGCGCATTCCAACAGCCTGATCAACGGCAACCTGCCCAGCCAGGAGGTCATCGGCAACATCCTCTTCTGGCCCGGGTTCAGCCGCAACCTCCTGCTCGCCGTCAAGACGGTCGAGAGCGTGATCTCGGGGTTCAAGTCCCGCATCAAGGGCGTCGAGCGGGACCTGACCAAGCAGTACCAGATGCTGGAGCACACCTTCAGCCTGCGGGTCAAGAAGCTCGACCGCCTCGAGGAGTCGATGATGAGCATGCGCGCCCAACAACACAGCCGCAACCAGTCCGGCATGTCGCCGGAGATGGCGAAGCTCCGGGGAGAGAACCGCCTGTTAAAGGCGGAGCTGAACCTGCTCCAGTCTCATTCCCGCAGCCGGGGGCCGACCTCGGCCGCAGCCGTCGCCGCAGGCATCGGGTCCAACTCCCCGCGTTCGCCCACGCGCCCTCTCAGCCTGGATCCGGGTGCAGAGGCGGAGCCAGCGTCCTTGATCCGTCACCATTCGGCGATCGAGAAAGCCAATCCGTCGCGCGGCCTAACGCGGAGCGCCACCACCGGTATCCCCCAGCCCTCCCATGCTTCCTCGACCACCTCGACGATGACTCTCGCCGATGGGCCGGGGGCCATGGTGCAGGCCTCTCGGTCTCGGCACATGTCGGCGGACCCTAGCAACGAGAAGTGGATCCAGCGGTTGCATGAGTTGGAAAAACGATTGAAGGCTGAGCGGGAGGCTCGCTTGCTGGACCGCAACGGGGCGCGGCGGCGGCTGGAGGAGCGGGATGCTGAGAACCAGAGACTTCGCGCACAGCTCGAGAGGCAGCGCATGCGCAAAGAACTGTCCGCCGGCACCTCAACGGACGACGAGATCCGCGGGGTGGGTCAAGGACGACTCGAGGGTTCGGACCCGGGCACGAGCGATGGATATGATCGCCGACGGGATGAGGAGCTGAGCTCGAGCGAGGGAGAGGGCATCTACGTGGACATTGAGGTTTGATCACGAGGAGTATTCGGCGTCTTGAAGTTGCGCGGCTTCCGGCACATTGTTACGGGGCTCATATTGTTAGGAAAGGGGGAGGGTGGAAGAATCATTGCGATTCGCCTCGTGTTCCTCGGGCTGTTTTGGTTGTTCGTATCATTGCATGTATCATCATATACCCTTCGGTTCTCTGTTATCGTGTTCCGGTCTTCTTTCTTGGACATTTGCCAGCACGCTGTGGGCCTTTTGTATTGACCTCGGGTTGGTTATGACAGTCGAGCGCATAGGCACAGATGTACATAAGGAGACAGGCAGTATTCGACTTACTACATCGTACGGGTGAAGCCTACCCGCGGACTTGTGAAACCCGCTTATAAACATACACCTCCCCAAGCCCAAGGCCGACTCAGCGCAATGACACCTTCAACGAAAAGTCCACAATCCCTGTGCCCTGATGAATCGAACTCGTCGACAAAATATCCACATCGGGACACGCATACAGCGCCGCATTGCCCTCATTCAACCCACCACTGACCTCAATCAAAAACGCCTTCCCCTTCCCCTTCCATTCCTCCTTCAACCTCCTCGCCGCATCCCTCACCCCCTCGGGGGTGAAATTATCCAACATAATTACATCCGCGCCCGCCTCGATCGCGGCCCCGGCCTCCTCCAAACTCCGACACTCAACCTCCACCTTAGTCGCGAACCCCCCAACCGCCTTAGCCGCCTGCACGGCGCGCGGAATCGCAGCCACTATCCCACCTCCCTGCTCCCCGACCTCCTTGGCCGTAGTGCCCCCATCCTTCGCCGCACTATTATTCGCACATGCCCAGACATGATTATCTTTGAGCATCGTCATCGCACTCAGATCGTGCCGATGTGGATCCGCCCCGCCAACCAAGATGCCGTATTTCTCGACCACCCGGAACCCCGGCGTCGTTTTGCGGGTGCCGGCCAATGTGCCGGACCAGCCGTGGGCGCGGAGAGCGGTCACAAGCGTGGAGGTTTTGGTTGCGATGCCGGAGCATCGCGCCAGGATGTTTAGGGCTACGCGCTCGCCGAGGAGAATTTTGCGGATGGGACCTCGGACAGTAGCGACGTGGGCTATGGGGGAGATGGGGGTGGTTTCGGGGATGTGCCAGGTTACTCTGTTTTGATTCTTTTGTTAGTGGGTGGTGGTTGGCAGAAGGGGGAGAAGACGAACGTGCAACCCAGTTGCGTGAAGACTTCATCGAAGAAGGGGACACCTGCAAGGATACCCTGATATTAGGTAGGATGTTAGTACGTATGGCCATATGGATATAGGGTATATATGGCATGACCCACCTCGCTCTTGCCCAGTAACCGGGCCTCGCCTTCGGATTCCCCCACGACGAAACCGCCATAGTCGAAGCTGGGACAGTCTTCTTCTAACCAAGCGGTGATGAGACGCTTGTAGTTGCCTGGGAGGAGATGACGGAGGTCACCGTAGAAGGAAGCCATGGTGGTCTGTGTCTGTGTGGGTTGAAGATGTTGCTGTCTAAGAAAGATGAAGACATTCGGAACCCCACGCGGGGCATATCGGAGGTCGGGACCTCGGGTCCGTCCGGGAGGGGAGGGGAAGGGTCACGTGCATTGTCTTGTAGTACTACGCTACACCAGGGAGGGTTTTATATGATACGCCCAACAATTAACACAAGTCATCTGACAGGACCAATTCCCTCAAGTGATTCGGTTTTAATGTCGGTTTTTCCTCCCTCGTATATAAGTAACCCCATCGCAACCTCCAATACGAACACGAAGACCACAGACCATGGACAACAAAACGCGTACTTTCTCCCCTCCCCCCCCCCCCTCCCTCTCCTCTCCTCCTTCCTCGGCCAGACTGGGCGATGGGTACTCAGAATTGGATCCGAGCTCAAACTATAAACCGTTGGATTCGTGGATGAAGAGGAGCTTGGACACGACATGACACTACACTGCCCAGCTGTACCTAGGTCGGTAGCGCACTAACCTGTAGGTAGGGTTAGAGAGTAAGCTACGGGGACGAGTGACTTTGACTCATGTTGGCGTCATAGAATCTGACATCAGGGGGGGGCCTTGTCTGAGGGACTTGCACTGCCTTTCCTTGTTTGTGTTATTTCTTGGGGTGAGTTGGTGCGATGCGGGTGGAGAGAGAGGGAAGATGCTTGCAGGCAGCAGAATTTATACGATGTTGAATTTAATTCAGGGGATTTCCCGAGTACGTTTCATACTTAGTATTTCGATCTTGTTGTACGTCGTAGTATTACCAGATAATACAATATTCAGATCCCTCAGCTGAGAGTAGGTAGAGCTAGCCCATACTCCGAACATAAGCATACATGCATAAGTATTACCTCCGGAGTAGTAAAGGATATACATAACGCAACATCATCCTTGTGTCCATCCCAGTGCAATTATGCATGCATACATGCTTATTCCTAGTGACTACGGAGTATACTACCATATACCCCTACTCAACTCATCCCATGCCCCATATAACTCCTCCAGATGTGCCATAATGTAATGTGCAGCAATGTGCGGGGTAATGAACCCTCCACCCGGTCTCCATAGTATGTACATTAAGTAGTAGCTACATCAGTCACACAAACCGGTTACACAGACCAGCCACTGCGTTTGCTTGGTATGATGATCATCCCGCGAGTTGATGCACCTGATCGGGTGATAGTGTCAGTGCCAGAGTGTGGATGTGTTGGCGCCGGATGGAGGTAAGCCGGAGAAAGGAGAAAGGCAATTAATAATAAAATATAGTACTCGGTACATGGGATTTTAAAACATCAACGAGGGGGGAGGGGGGGTTTTTCAAATGGTGAAGGGGTTCTGCATGATGTGTACAGTGGGAAGATCTTTTCCGTGTTATATGAGATTTAATATATGTAGATATGAATGGATGACTACTAGGTACTAAGCAAGGTACATTTGTCGCAGTGTTTACCCTATACAGCGCAAGTAGGAATGGTTCATAGTCCACCGTTCACAACCAACTACCTACCCTATTGCATCCTATCCCATACTCAGCCAGGCCCAATTCATCGATCTCCATGCCAAGCTTCACTCGGAAATCTGCCTGTCCGCTGTCCGTGAGGTCGGTGGCCGCGAGAGACTGAGAGCAAGAGCGAGAGATCAATACACGGAACGGCATCCCACCCCCAGATCCGGTGGTTTGGGTATGGTATTACCATTCCCAAACAATACATACAGTAAGGAATATGTATTACGAATAGACCCAGATACGGGTAACAATGCATAAAATATGCATTCATATTACATATCCGCATATAAGAGTCACGTCCCGGGCAGTCGGGGCCTTGTTGAACTAGGTAAGCAGTATGTAATATGCTCGGATGCAAAGCTACCCAGCCGTTCAATATCATTCTATCATACTAATGCGGTTTGAAAGCATCTCTTCCAGTTGCAGTTCCACGCTCAGGATGCCTAGATGGGAACTCAACGGAGTACTTCAGCGCTAGAACCCATAGCGCTATTCCAGAACGCTTGGCGCCAGGAACACAAACCGTGAGCCATTTTCCCTCATAACGGATCGATATTTCCATATTTCCTGACTCCTGACTCCTGACTCCCGACTCCCGACTCTGTACGCCGGACCGAGCTGATTAATCAGGTTTTTGATTACTAACGGTGGAAACTTCCAGTACGGAGGATGTTCGGATACGGAGACCAGAGCCACTGCGGATATAACGGTCCAATAAACCCGCCGCCCACTTCAAACCTATAGTTACAGTGTAGGCACTTCCGTAGACAGTAAATTGGTCGTCGAGTCGGCTGGCTCCATTCTTGACCCCTTAGATGGAAAGCTCCGACTGACAAGACTCGATCTGGACATGGTGGGTGGACCCGGCGCCTCGCTGACGGTCCGTATGAGGCTTTTTCCAGACTGCTGGGTGTGGACCTGGTTCAGTGCGTCCACTCCCCCATCGTTGGGTGGCTGGATACTGGCCCATTGCGATCCATCCAGACCCGCTGTCGGATACATATCACGGTGATAAGGGTAAGTCGGCACGCTGGGATCATGTGATGGGTAATCGGAGGATCAAACCCAGAAAGGGAAATTTTTAAAGAGAGAGAATGGGTCGCAATTTGCTACTTAGTAGTATACGCTCGGAATCAACCCACGGAGAATTCCGCGCCAGCTTCCTCAGGCGTATGCCGAGATCCTAGGCGCCCTCCACCGATCGGCCGTTTATTGATCGAGAAAATCGCATGACATCCCCCATTCGTGGCCCCGGCCCCGGCCCCGGCAATTCACCTCGGGTCCCTCCAGGCTTTATACACGATTGTGCTGCCGTACTTCGCCCCCTTCGTGAGCACGACCGTGTGCCGCCACGCGGGCTCGTTGATCGCATTGACAAATCGACTGGGCTCGATGCAGAACCCCGCAAACGGGCCCCGGCTCGGGTTCCCGTCGGTCTCAGGCACGTCGATACCCTGCCCCGTGTAAAATTGGAAGGCCGGCTCCGTGCTGTGTACCTGCAGATGCAGGCGCGAGTCCGGATGCTGGAACTCCGCCTGTAGTCGGAGGGGCTCCCCGCGCGTATCGAGCGGTACGCGGGCGATCTCGCGCTCCATGACGAAGACATCGTCGAATTGGTTGTGCGGGCCAAAGGTAAAGTCCTTGGTTACTTCACTGGGATAAGGCTCGATGGGGCCCAGGGGAATGCCGCTCTCCAGGGGTAGGTAATCCTGTGTAGCCAGTTTGGCAATGGTTCCTTCGGTTGTTGCGCCCCCGCCAATGTTGAAATAACTACCACAAACTCATTGTCAACATCATCCAATCGATAGGTGATCCAACCTCACCAACGGCTTCTTCAGTGCAGCGTACCTGTGGTTGGTCAAGTTGATGACCGTCTCCTCACACTCATCACCCACCAGCTCAGCCTCATACTCGATGTGTAGCACCGACTTGGTGATTCCATTGTCCACTTCTTCGCTTGTGGTATAGAAGACCCTTAACTCCACCGTACCCGGGTACCCTGCTTCATCATGGGGGCTCAGGTACGTGTACAGCAAGGTGTTTTTGCCATTGCGGCTCAGCACCGTCGGGCCTTCGAAGTCGCAGCGGCCCCATCCCCGACTACCCCCGTGCAACGCATTGGGAGGGTCGTTCTTCTCAAGCTGATACTCGCGACCATTGAGGTTGCGAATGACGCCGTCCTTGATTCGGTTGGCGACCCGTCCAATATTGGCGCCGAACCAGGGCGAGTTATGTTTCTCGTAGAGCTCTTTCGTGGAGAAACCTTGGACGATGTTCTGGCCGTCCACCTTGAATTCCTGGATGATGGCGCCCAAGGACGAGAACTTGACCGAGGTTTTGTCTCCCATGTTGACTGTAGCCGCAGTAGTAGATGATTGATGTATGCTTGATGACTGAACTCCCGCCAGAGCGAGGGAGGTCTCGATATAAGGAGTGTCAATTGGGGGGGGGGGGGTCTCACGACCGCCCGTTACCCCGCAATAAGCTCCAACCACCAATGCGGCAAAGACCCTGTGGCTCACGCCGGAGAAACACTTAATTGAAGTAAGCGATGGCAGGCCGTGGCTGGTATGGCTGTCTCCTGAAGTCAATTTAAACTCGGTTAAATGTCCCAAAATCCATGCTGAATGGCCTCTGCCTGCCTCCTATTAGGCTAAACCGCACTCCGTTCGATGTGGCTGATCTGCCTAATCGGGTAAACTTCCGGCCGCCCTGATGCCTCAGGCAGACAGTCATGTGTGATATAAACTCCATACATAGCCTCAGGCACCATGGACCGGGATCTTACTCTCCAGGTAAGTCGGATCGGAGCTCTGAGCACCCGTCGTAAGTAGCACCCAAGTAGACTAAATAAGCTCGAGCTCTAGACAAGAAGAGATTAGCCCACCCATTTCGACACCTGCCATCCCACTCGGTGGGATGCTGCGTGCGCTAGAAGAGACGGCGAGACTAGCATCCGAACTACCTACACATGCAGTGGAGGGAGTACGCGGGCGGATCGAGGAGTTGAATCCAATGCTCATGAATGAAATGATGAATACAGCAGCCCATACGAAGTACCTAGTCTATACATCAGGGGCCGGAACCGGGTCTCCTGTGCGGCCAAGATGACGCTGCCATGTATTGATATTGATTCGAAATGACTCATCTCGGGTGTGTTGTGGGTTGCGACTTTCGAGATCACCGAGCCACAACCGTTGAACAGCTGCAGGGACCAGCTCTTAGGCTGTACTAGATAGTCGTAGGCGGAGCGACTTCGAGAGTCGAGAGTCGCGAGTCGAGACAGACGGTAAGGAACGGTCATAGCAATGATAGCATACGGTACTGCTAGTGCCAAACGACGATACGGATAGGCCCGATACATGGAGTTAAGGCGAGCGCCAGGCCGAGGTGGCTGACTGGGATGAAGAGTGATTACCTACCGTCACTACTAACTGAAACCTCGGATCGGCGGCTGCGGATGACAAGACTTCCGTCCGGAGTCAGTCGTCCGCTGATTCAGCGTCCGCCGCCCAGCAAGTTTCACTATAATTGAGTTGTTCACGCACCCCCTGCCTGCTCCACGCAGTCCTCGTAGCTCTCTTCACTCCTCCATACTCCGTACTGCTTTGTTGGCTCTTACTTATCATCCACCTCATGATAGAAACAGGGTGTACTGACTACTAGTACCAAGTACGGGTAGAAGATAGGTAGGTCGTCCAGTTCCTCTCGTACCATACTTGCAGTCGCAGCTTGGCACCAATCCATATGACACGGTGAAGAGCACAATAAATCGCGCGGCCCGGGGTTCACTAGAACCGTTGCTTCGGCGTTCGGCATTGTAAAGATGAACCCCCCTCCCCCCCACCCCCAAAACTGATCAGGAGGGCCAGATATTATTACGATCCCAGTCGTATCAACTCCGTAGTCAGGGACCTGGCCGGCGCGCCATGGCCAATGCAGTAATTCCGATGCGTTCGGGGACAAACCACTTGACCACCAGCACCGCTCGGAGACATATGACTGTGACTTTAATAATCCTGAATTCATGTTGAGGTCAGGATTATAAATCCGTCGATCGCGGTAGGAGTGGCTGAGCAGGACCCGACCCCAATATCAATGCGTCGCTTGACACCAGCATTACCACACACTGATGTGAGCGCTGCATGCAGATGTTCTGGGGAAGTTCTGTACTCCGTAGGTAGTAGGTATCTAGCACATAGATAGTATCTACCTAGTGCAATGACCGACGGGAGTTTACCCATCCGGGCCCTACTAGTCTTCCAATAACGATGGCCAGACAATCGCTTTGAGCCTGAGGCGGGCTGTCCCTGCTCGGCACCGATCATTGCCCTACTCAGCAATCTATCCAGTATCTATACAGTCCTCTGGAGGTTTGGACATCGTCCCATTCCGAGGGAAACATGGATGCGGAGATCATCCTAGCTCAAGAGGACAGTCCTGACACTCTAGGTACTAAGAAAAGAAAAAGGAAAAAATAAAATAAAAATAAAAAAAGGTCGAACCCTGCCGTCCTCCTACACGTGGACCACCAGGAGATGGATGGATGGATATCTCCATCTGGCATCTCCATCGAAAACCCCGTCGATTCCTCCGTAATCCGGAGGAAAATCAAGGTTTAGTCCCTTCCTGGCAATATGTGCGTAGGCCGATGGGAACTCGGATGTCCAACAAGGTAAGCGATCCAGCCTGGCTCTGGCACGGTCGGCAGGTCGGCACTTCGGCCTCACTGCATCTCTGCCTTTCTGACCACCACCGACCACCACCACCGTATCAGGCAAAGGTCACTGGGGCCCATGGAAGGGAAAAAGAAAAGAGCCAAAAGAAAAAAGTTGCGTGGGCTGGACTGGACTCCATCCCAGACCCAACCACCAAATGGCTCCGTCGTATCCAGGGTGGAGACGAGACCCTCTTCGTTTTTTCATGGGGATCCATCATCCAAGGCTCGACATTCCCAGCGACCAGGTCGCCGACCCCCGAGGAAAACCTACGATGGACTTATTGCATTGAAGGGGGGGGGAGAAGTAATGCAGGAGGGCAGTAGATAGGGTTCACTCGACGTGTCACGATCTACCTCGTATCCCAAACGGGGTGTCATCAGTGGCCCGGCCAGAGCTAACTTACTATGCCCCCGGAGATAAGCCTCCCTATCCCCGGCCTCTATCATTCATGACGTCCTCCACCATTGCATTAGTCACCGCCGGTTACTTACTTGCTAGTTACTAATAGCCTACTGCTACTACTGCTCTAGTAGATAGTCTACCTATACGACCGACTAGATAACTTGATCATAGTAGTACTTACCTGTTCGTCGTAGGCACAACGTCATCTTCGTCAGGTTCCTGGCGTCGGCAATCGGTCTCCGTAGGCCGGTTTGCCCTGCCGCCCTAGGCCAAAGTTCGGCCATTTTTCGGGTCCAGGAGTAGATGGGAAATAATGTATTTCAAGACACTGTCTGCGAGGGACAGAACACGACATAGAACATCCGAAAACTAGACACCGCGCAGATATCCAAATAGAAAAAATCAACCCTCCCAATCCGCCCAATGTTTTGTAGGAACACCAACTCCGAAACACCCTGGCGCCGTCGTCATCAAAATCAAAGGGATCTCTTGCCCGCAAACGAATGTGTGATGCCAGTCACCCGGAAGAATCCAACCCCGTACAGCTTGCCAATTACCCTTCTATGTGGAGGGAAAGCTGCCACGGGTCCAAAAAGAATCTGTAGTCGAGAAAGTAAGGTGGACGAGAAGGGAAACATGTATAGTATACATGTGTCACGTCGTGCGGCGTATGCGAAAAAAAAAAAATTAACAAAGGAAAGACATTAGGGTGCTATATTTTATCGAGGCGATCACTCAGGTCGATGCAATTTCTGGCGCGTTCGCATTTAAAAACTGATTGATGTCCTCGTAGTCGCTCTTGGTATCCATATAGGATGACGAGAGCATACAACTCATCGGAAGTTGGCGGTTGAACATGGGCGACGGGACCTGATCATCAAAGGACAGATTTGTATATTCAGATGCGCCTATTAGATCCATATCCTCAAACGTGCCAAAGTTGGTGCCGGGCCATTGTTGCGGGGTCTGTAGGGCGAGCGGGTTCACCACCCCTTGCATGGTCATGGGCGCATCAAAGGCGGGGTTGGTCGGTGCCATCTGAGGTTCGGATTTGATGGTGGGCCCTTGCGCTTGTGAGGGCGTGCTGAAGCTGGATGTGCTCGAAAGTTGTCGGCCAAACGGATCGGAGAAGCGGGAGGGCATGATGGGCGACTGCGCGCTTTCTGAGCTACCGTCGGAAGACTCCTGGCGTTGCATGTGCCCGGCGTTGTGCTTCCACAGCTCTTGCTGCATGGTCTCGGTGTTCTCCTCAAAGCGCTCACCCCTGGTTTGATCCAGAGCACCAAGTCGGGTCAACAGATCGTGCGTCAGAGGATGGCCATTGGCTTCGCATTTCAACGGCTCTCCGGGCCAGCATTCGCCCTCCATCGCGCGACGGTACAGTTCTTGCAGTCCATTGACTAGCCATGTTTGTTGTTGCTCGAGCATCTCAACATATCTGCAAGACGACGGGGAACCATGTTAGCCACGGAATCAGCATACAGGAAAGGTGTAAGCTCACCCCTTGGGGTACACTTTGTCGTGAGCCTTCTTCCTCTCGCCAAAGACGCAGATGGCATTGTCTGTCCTACACCGACCACATGGGTTGGATCCATCACACTGCGCCGGGTCAGTGCATCAGGACAAGCTGATGCGCGAGCCAGGCTTGGCTTACCTTGGATTTCTTCAGTCTACACCGATCGCATGCCTTACATACCCTCTTGCGAACGTTGCCGTCCGAATGCGAGTGGTCTGATGTAGGTGATGATTGGCGTGCCGTCATTGTGCCGTATATACTTTAGTCTGATGAGGTCGTGGGAAGCAAGATGGTCGCGCAAAAATAAAGTAAAAAAGAAATCCCAGCAGTCAAGAAGAATTCAAGAAGAATGGATGCGACCTCCAGTTCCAATGGTTGGTTTTGTAGATTGACTAGTCAGCTTTGCTTTTTTTTTTTTTTTGCTGCTCCCTGAACTTTTTTCTTATGCTTTCCCTCGCCTATAGCTCTTCTTGCGATGCGGTGTTGCAATGGTCACTGATCGACAATACGTAAGATCGGTCGATGATATAACGAGGCTGGAGAGATAAAGGTAAAGAAGGTGTAATCAAGAAAGAAGGTTCAGGAAGTCGAACCAATGCGAGAGCCGGATCGAAGCAGTCGCATGTAATGAGTAATGATCAGGGTGGACGGATCCAAGGACTGGATAGCGTTGCAACGGTCCACCAGAGGTTGGCAAGGTAAGGAAATAGTATACCTTCAGTGACGGCGGATGGAAGAAGAATCCAGAAGCCAGGCGTGACCGGACCGGAGGAGGGTTGAAGCTCTTTAACTATGATAGCTTCGGAGCAAGAGAAGTAAGCCGGTGTCGACGTAAAGTCTGAGTGATTATGATGATGATTGCTACAGCTGGGCCTGGATGATTATTTATTCAAATTAGTCTAGTCTCCATGGTTTTTTTATTTTATTTTCTCTTTTTCTCAAAAAAATTTTTTGTTTTTTTATTGATTAAATAATAATAGTAAAGTTGGGGAGGAGGCCAGCAAGCGTCCTTCACGGAGGATGGAGGCCGTCTTACCCTGGGATTATTGACGCAGTCCAGAGGAACCAAAATGGATCAGGTTTGGTATCGGGGTGATCATTGGCCGTCCGCTAGTTCTCTAGGTTATGCAGTGGGTCCCTCCTCTGTATCGTTTCAGTACTAAACCCGTGTATCCGTATCCTTTATTATCTATTCATTACTTACCGTTTACTGCCTGGCCATCGTCCGACTTGTTCACTTGCAATGAGGGGCAGCGGGAAAATATTCTACAAGAACTGACGCGGACTCAAGGTACATGGAACAAGATTCTTTCTTGAACGTGGTTGTCAAAAGCTTCCATCCCCTCTCCTGCAGCCACCGCGTGCAAGTCCTGCCATCATAGCGTCTACCTTGCCCTGAACTAACTTTCCATACAAGGTAACTTTACGTCATAACCAATACCTGGACGAACACACCCTGTCCGTATGTAAGGTATCTTACCTGACACGGGGAGTTCCATCGACGGATAACGGAAGTAGGCAGGATGGGAAGTGCCCATGCTGACTGCCTCAATCGGCGTCGGGGTCTGTTAGACTCGGACCTCGGGGGTGCCAACATCCTTGGGCGTGCTTTGAGGAAATTTCCTCATCGGGCCTGATTACCTTATCCTCGCCGTCTTTTGATTATTTTTACTTTTGCATTTTTCCCTTCCCCCCCCCTCACCTTACTAAACAATCAATCCTCTTTCCTTTTTTTTATTTCCCGCTTTTATTTGAGGGTCCTCTTCTCCCCCCTACCTCTAATGATTCAGGAAACGTTGGTGGAGTTGTTGTCCCCCTCGAGCCGTATATCCGATCGAGCGTGGTGGATTGCCCAGACCGGTATATGTACATGGGATTTGGTGCGACGGGTTTCGTCTTCGTCTTCCGGAGGTGTCTGCCTTACCTAAGACACCTAGCTAACTAATGTTATACGAAGTATATACCACTAGTAGGGTCACGGTCGTAGTCGGTCTACTAGGAGAGAGTGGAAAAGATCTTTGGAGGAGGGAGGGAGTTGTACGTGGTCAACCATAAGCAGGTATCCAGCAACTGTCATGCCCATCGGGGATGACTTCGTGGTACCTTTTTTACATGCATCGTACATGAAATCGCAGAATTACCGCATCCACCGAGGACGAGGGATGACATCCCATGGCTGCATAGGCCGGCATTACGGCACAACCACAACCCACTTGGGCTGTTGGACCAACTCGGCAAAGTCATGCCGAACCTCACCGTTCTGGCCCGGGCTCGTACAGTAGTTTATCATTATGGTTGTTTATTATTCTGACCGGCCAGGGTCATTCATTTCCTGCGACCCTATCACCTTCAGACTTCAATTAAGTGCCGAATCGGCGATCCCAGTCGGGGTTCTCATTCTCTTCCGATACCTCAGATCGTCCTAGTTGCTTTCTCTGTACGGAGTAGCCCAGGACCTGTTGATCACAAGCCTTGGCAGTCGTGGGTGTCGTTCAGCGAAAGTTTAATGATAACGGCAGACTGGATTGCTTCCATGTCTTTGCCACTGCAATGAAGCAGGGAACCCCAATTTCCGGCTGATCCAATCAGTTCAGCATTGAAATGTGTTTAGGTTGAAATGATTCAATAGCCCGGTCGAGGAGACTGACTTTCTGCGATCGCAGACGGCCACCACGCGACACCCCCGTTGGGGCATTTCCGCCATGACAGTCAATGACGTTGACACCCCGATCGCATGCTTGATTCGACCGTTCCCCTGTTGTCCGTCAACAGATCCAGATTAACTAAGCCCAGCAGGCTGCAATGGTGCAATGCCAGCTGCACCTCTCCCAGTGCCAATGGCTTGGGGATTGACTTCATATTTGCGCCACGGCATCGGATCCTATCCACTTAGTGGAAGATTAGCTTTCCGGCCTGCGATCAATGACCCGCGGACTGGCTACATTGAGCGTGGTGATCTACCTACATAGTACACCAAACTACCGAGCCTCGCTTAAACGTGTCCCGAGGCGGTCATACAACACGGGGGAACCTTGACCCTGGAGTGCGCTGATCCTTTCAGGAGTCAATGGTTGCAGAACCGTCTGAAGTAGAGACCAAATGGCAGAGACATCATGCTGTCTCCTAGGTCTAGACCCCTCCGAGAGTGGGAAGACCGCCGTGATAGCGTCATCCCGCGTTCGTCTACTGCAAATGACCCCACTCCCCATTGATGGATGCGCTCAGCTCCCGCTCCCGTCGGCATGCGGCAGGGATTAAACTGATACCATGTGTGCCTTGAGAGGTCGCTGATAAGATACTGCTATGTATGGTGGGCCTAGTCCCTTGTCGACCAAAGCCATGTTTGCCCTGCAACCGATTGGGCTGCTGATGACCTCATTGTTGACCACCGGCCTGGATCCCGCTCCCGTAAGAGTCATTCCATTCGTGTCCTATGATTTCTCGAAGCATCTCGATCTTTCTACCTAGGTATGCACATCAGAAAACACCGGGGAGGGGGGGTGGGATAGAGAACAGGAGCTACTAAATGCAGCAACAGGTCAATTGGAATTATGCGGTAAAAGCAGCGTGGAAAGTGTACAAAAGAGGGGTATATATGAACTGCTGAGACAAACAGGTACAGACGGGAGCGATAAGCAGATCCTGCAGCCTAACAACACCGCATTCGCCTCCATATGCTTGGCGTTGTCGGTCTTGCTAGCTTCTCCTGTCCTGAAACGGGTGCATCGGGTTTGAGATTGTCCGTCGGGCCTGCATCCTGACGTGCCCGTTGGCCTTTAAAGAGACCACGAAGACCGCTTTGCCGTTGCTGCGTACGCTTCGGCGATGCTCTTGTGGTTTCCTTGCTAACGACCGCGCCGGCAGGGGGGTTCGCAATTGTTGAAGACTCGTCGGCTTGAGCCTGCTGAGCCGTCGAAGTCTTCTGGTAGTGCGCTCGACGGGCCTCCACGACCCGACGTACTAGAACTGTGGCAGGGTCAGAGGTCGGGGAGTTTGCACGTTGGTCTCAACAACGGGGAGGCTCTTACGGGCGAATGTTTCCTCAATGTTGACCATCTCCCGTGCGCTGGTCTCCATGAAACCGCAGCCGTGTTTTCGGGCATACTCCAGGCCTTCTCTAGCCCCGATGGTTCTGCTGTCCTTCAGATCGCACTTGTTCCCCGCCACGATCTTGACTGGGGGTGGCATGCCCACATCGAGGCCCTCTGCGCTCGCCCCGAGTTCTTTGCGCAGACGGTCGTTGTCTTCGGCCCGTTGCTCGGTTTCTATGTCGATCATCTCCATAAAATAGTCCAACGCCCCCAAGCTTGTTCGGTTGGTAATGTCGTAGACGAGAAGAAAGGCGTCCGACCGCAGGTTCGAAGCCGCCCATAGTCCGCGATACTCCTCTTGGCCAGCTGTGTCGGTAATGGATAGGAAGTACGGCACGCCATCAACCACACGTGTAACCGAATACGAATCCTCTGCAGCAATCAGCATGCTTTGAACTCGGAGAAGTGAAGAGCACCTCTAATGGAAGGTATACCGATTGTAGGATCATACCTGTCACGGTTTCCATATCAGCATGACGCTTCCTCTCGACCTATGTCCGTGTTCGGGGGCAATGCAAGACTTACTCATGTATCCATTGACTGCGCACCAAGCGCAGGGTGATGGACGATTTACCTAGCCGGCTATCAGCGACGTTGGATTCATCCCTGGGAGGACCTCCCAGGGTAGCCCCGCATTCCGTGCACCGGATTTCCGGGAGAGAAGAGGTTGCACAACATACCACATCCACCATCTCCGCAGATGGTGATGGAAATCTTGTCTAGAGAGTCCGCCATAGTGGGTAACGCCGTGGAGGGGGGGGGGGGGGGGGGGGGTTGGAAATGCGCGCGCAACGGGTAGAACAGAAAAGCGTGTTCTGCAATGAACAAAAGCCTGAGAGAGTTGTGTAACAAGGGGGAATAGGACCAACGCTAGGTGATCCTATCTCTCTTATAGCCGGATAGATGGTGAGCGCCAGACAATCCTTCCAAGGCCGAGAGGGGCATCCAAGGGGAGGAGGGAGAGAGGCTGCCGAACGGGCAGAGAGCACTGGTGCCAATCGCAAAGAGAAATGGGAAGGTTTTGGAGTACGGAATACCCTTTAATTATCTAGCAGGCTTTGCGACGCGACCTTTTGATTTTCGACTGGGGAGTAAGGGGGTTGAGGGAAGATCCAGGGTCGGGCAATCTCAGAGGCTGACGGAGCGAAGCGCGGCGCCCCTTGGAGCAATTACGGTGATTGGGGGGAAAGGATGGCCGATCGCTGGATTGGAATGACATTGGGACTGATTGATAAGGCAGACGGGAGAATTATGAATAGGAGAATTCTGTGGGATGCAGTCATGGGCGGAGAGATTTAGATCGAGAGAGCCTGGGCATATCGATACCTAGAATATAGCCAGATAGGAATGAATACTGGATGGGAAGCCCGCCATAAATAGATAGTCTAGACAGGTACCAGTAACCCTGAGGGTCTGCAGCATCGGCCGGGCGCATGCGGTACCTGGTACTCGTATCTGGCAGCCACTCGATGTACGACTATGCTACAATGCTACAATGCTACTTCTTACTATGCTATGTAGGTACTTACTCAAGTCAGTAAGTACCGGGGAGGGGAGGGGAACAGAAAGTACCTTCCCTTTTCCGACTCGTCCATCTGATGCATCTTCTTCGGTTCTTCCTCTCCGTCTGATCCCGTCATTCTTTCGTCGTCCTTCTCCTCCCTCCGGTCTCCCACAACTATTTCTTGTCCTCTCTCTCTTTCCCCCCCCCCCCCCACTCTTTTCTCTCCTCCTTCTCGACCGATCACACCGGCCAGATTGACACATCATCCGGAATCCTCTAGCGACGCGACCATGATTGGCCCGCCCCGCCACCCGTCGAGCCCATTGCTCTTCTCCAGTCAACTGCGATCCAATCACGCCCACTGATCCCATTCGGCTTCCTCTTCTTCGCCGCTTCGATCCTCTTCTCTTGCCGCGGACATTATTGCAGTCGCGCGAGATGTCGAATCCTCGCGCCTGGCATCGCTCCTTTCTTTTTCTTTTTCTGTTTCGGTTGCCCCTGGACTAGTTCGTGCGTCAGTCTGATTCTTCCTTCCGAGTCCCTACAGTAAGTACTATAGGATTATTGATTGGGGCGTGGCCTTGTTATTATTTCTTATATTAAGCCCGACGGCATGGTTTTAACGACCGCCTAGTCGTTCCACCTTCTCCGTTTCCTCCAGCTCTCGCTTCCCCTCTCTATTTTTCCCATCGCAGCTCGGGCCCCAGCAGAACGAACGGCCCTTTCCCCAGTCCCCATCCTCTATCCGTTGTTGTGTGTCTTCCCCCGGTACTCGCAGAGTCGGATCGACTCTTGGCCGTGTCGTGGGCAAGCTTCCCCTCTCCCCCAGCCCGGATCGGTGACCTTTCTTCTCGCACCGCACCCCTCCCCGCGCTCCCTCGATGCGCCTTTCTCATTGGTCTACCGCCTCATCTCCAATCGATCGGACGTGAATTATCGGGTGGTGAACCACGCGATGGAAGGCTTCGACGATGCCTTCTATCAGGCACACTATTCCTTACCGGATCACCAACTAGGGCCCCCCGCATACTCCAATGCCCACCATCCGACCCCGTTGATGTCGTATCCCAGTTCCGAGCACATCCCCCCCAGCTCCTTTGCCTACCCGCCGCCTCATGTCTCCTCCGATCTGCTAGCTGCCGGTATCCCAGCGACCTTCCCTTCACACCCCGATGACTTCTCCTTCCAGCCCCCGGTCCATCACGGCCTCCATGCTCCGTCGCATGCTGCTAGCCTCGGTGGCCATCTTTCCCACGCCATGCACGCATACGATCCGTTATCTGCACCCGCTCACTCGATTCCAATGGGCCTCGACCAAACAAATCCTTTTCCGTACGATGCGACCGCATTTGGGGCCTCCATTGGACCGCTGGACCCGACTCTAGAGCAGCATTCAGTGCCTCCGCATACTCACTTACCATCCCAGACCATCCACTTGGATCCCAGCGCAGCCTACGCGGTCGCACAAGCCCCGGAGCCCATCGCCAACACCTACTGGAATCAGCCGACCTCCCATGACGTTACTGTTCAGACACAATCCACAGGCCCGATCCCGGGGCCATCGGGGGACTTCTCCCGCGCGAGCGGCCCATCTCAGGAACAATCGCTGCCACAGAGCCAACCCCCAGAGTTTCAGCCCTATACCCAACCGGCCAATCCGGCTGTCCCCCATCGATATATTCAGCCGAAGAGGTCGTCGCCAGTGAAGGGTGGGTCCTCCTCCAATCCAAATCCAACCTGACCGGAAAGCTGATGCGGGTCTCTACGTCCAAAAGGCGCTTTTCCACCCCAGGCCAAGGTGGAAGCTGGAGCCGACTCTCCATATGCTAGTATCTATTCGAATAGTGGTTTCGATATCATGGGAGTCCTGGTAGGTTGATGGCTGGTCGCCCGCTTCCACCGCCGTGTTCGAACCTGGAAGTGGTACCGCTCGCTGCGCATGTACGTTGCTGACCTCTCGAACTAGGCCCAAGTCGTGTCGCGACCAGACCCAAAAATCAACATCGGTGCGGTCGACTTGTCATGCGCATTTGTTCTCTGTGACATCACGCTGGAGGATCACCCGATCGTCTATGTCTCCGAGGCATTTGAACGGCTCACGGGCTACACCAATCAGGAGATCGTCGGGCAAAATTGTCGGTTCCTTCAAGGGCCGGACGGAATGGTGCAGCGGGGCATGCAGCGGAAGTTTGTGGATCAGAACACTGCCTATCGCCTACGATCGACGATAGAGGAGCGAACGGAGATTCAGGCGAGCATCCTCAATTACCGAAAGGGAGGACAGCCCTTTGTGAATCTGATCACGATGATCCCGATTCGATGGGGCGGCAGTGATTATCGTTTCTACGTGGGGTTCCAGGTCGATCTGGTTGAGACACCCGATGCTGTGACCCGACGGAATCCGAGTATGGCCCCGATTTTGCCGGCGATGGTCTGCTTTCTGCCAAGCTGACCCATTCTTCGTGCAGATGGAACATATATGATCAACTATCAGCGCAACCAATTGCCAAATTACGTGGTCCCGCCTGATATTTACCGCTCAAACCCGGATTTAGCCACGTTGTTCGACCCGGGCCAAGTGTCCGCGGTGTTGGAGAGCCTGGAAGGCCCTGGGCCCTCGTACCGGCATTACCTAAACCGGGTCCTAGTGGAGAACATGGACGACATCATCCATGTTCTATCCTTTGAAGGCGAGTTTCTCTACCTGTCGCCATCCTGTTTGAAAGTGCTGGAATATGAGCCGGCAGAATTGGTTGGGAAGGGATTGTCGACCGTGTGCCACCCCAGCGATATCGGTTCTGTCATCCGTGATCTACGCGCACGTATCACTACCGAGCCTGTCAGCGTGGTGTATCGTATCCGGAAGAAGTACAGTGGATATATCTGGTTTGAGAGCCATGGGTCCTGGCATATTACCGACCGGGGCCGGCAATTCATGGTCTTGGGGGGGAGAGCTCGTGCGGTGTACAACTTTGACGAGATCTCCACTGTTGGTCACGGGGGGTTGGCCGAAAATGACATCTGGGCCAAGCTGTCGATGTCAGGGATCGTCTTGTTCATATCGTCGAAGGCCCGGCCTGTGCTGGGCCGAGTATCGGATGATCTGGTCGGCAAGAGTATTCAAGATCTGACGGGACCGGATACACGGGCCCAGGTCATGGAGGCACTGGCAGCGGCCCGTTCCGGTCAGCAAGTGTCGTTCACCCACAAGGTCCGGCACAAGAAAGGACACATGCTGCCGGTGCAGACGACATTAATCCCGGGGGATAGTAAAGAAGGGGAACGGCCTTCGTTCCTTGTCGCGCAGCTGCGCTTCCACCGGCCTCTGCCGAGCGGCGGGACCGAAGAACCCAGCTCCAGCACAACGGAAACAGGACTCGTAATCCACGGCAGCCGAGATGCCACAGGTACTGGTCAAGCGGCATCTGGACTATCCGGGGTGGCGGGGACCAGCCGGTTGCCGGCCGGCAACCAAGATGTGGCCTCGCTGCGCGACCGCAGCCTGTTCACGGAATTGGCGCCGACGCGGGGTTCGAGTTGGCAGTTTGAGCTGCGGGAGCTGGAAAGGCAGAACGGCCTTCTGTCGGAAGAGGTGCACCGCCTGCTAATGCGCCGGAAGAAGCGCAAGCGCAAGCAAAGCTCGATCATGGTGGAAAAGAGCTGCGCGATGTGTCGGACGAAGAGCACGCCGGAATGGCGGCGCGGGCCCAGCGGTAATCGGGACCTCTGCAACAGCTGCGGGCTACGATGGGCGAAGCAGGTTCGGAATGGGACACAGCCCACGACGCGAGGGCGACGGGCCTGAGGTCTGATAATGCGATATTGTTTTCCTTTCTCGTTCTTGGTGGTCCCGGTTGGTTTCCGGTGGTTCTCTAGTTGCGGTTGCGTCTCAATTTGATCGGATTTTGTGAGCCCTCATATGATACCTTTCGGAGGGGCATTGCTGGTTTGGGACGGCGCCCGGTGGCTTGGGGCGAGGATGACGAGTCCCACGAAGGAATGGAGGGAGGGAGGAGCATTCCTGCAGGCGCCGGGAGAGTGAGACGGATTTGCGATGACCTGTACAGTGTATACTAGCTAGCCGTGAAGGCCGGGGGCCCGGATGGGCGAGATGCAGCAGCCCTCCCCGGCGAGGTGACGAGTCGAAATGATCCATACTCATACTGCCTTGACTAATGTACATATGCATGTGCAGTTGATATACATCCACACTACCCACCTATTCCTTGTCCGCCAACCATTTTCCCAGCCAGCGTCTCTCCTCCCGTTCAGTCTCCCAGTCCTCTTTTCCCCCAACCCCGACGCCGCCGCGCTCCTCCACCGCAATGCGCACCTCGGCGGCTTCCATCCCTGACACGCCCCCGCCAGAAGAGATCAACCCATCATCCACTTCCAGGTACTCCGCATACCGGCGCAACCGCGGCCGATAGAGCACACCCACCAACCACTCCGGGCGAGTATGCGACTTGGTCAGCCCGAGGGCCGCACACGCGCGCAGGATGTCCCCTGGCCTAGCCGTCCGGATCCACTCCCCATTCACCATCTCCTTCAACACGCGCATCTCCGCATCCGACCCTACCGTGGGAGCCGTCACCGCCCCGACGGGCACCAGGGCATCTCTCTTCCTGACCGCGCGCTTCACACGCTCCTTCTCCAGCTGGCGCGGAATCCGACAAGTCAAGGGCGTAATGGCATTTCCTAGCGCCAGGACCGCCAAGGGTGTCATCTCGCCGCAGATGATCAGGACCAATGAGAAGGGGATCATTCGACGGATGTCGTAGGCTGAGCGGCGAAGAAGTTGGAATTGAGAGCGGCTGAGACCGGCGGAGTGGAGGGTTCGGAGGAAAGAGGCGGCGGTGGTGGTGGGTGGAGAGCTGGGGATATAGGTGGGCAGGTTGAGGGTGCGCCGGACGGGCAGAGCGGCGCGGTAATTGTGATAGACATTCTTGAGGCCCGTTTTGTAGAAGGTTAGGTAGGCGCGGCCGATTGAGATGTAGCGTTTCACGTGGTCGGAAGGGGAGGACGAAGGGGGGAGGGTTGCTGGGAGGGAGAGGTCGGCGGGTCGGGTGCTGGGGGGTGGATTGATATCGTTGGCGAGAGTGGTGGTGGAGGTGGTGGAGGTGGAAGGGGACGTTGGTTGGGCGGAGGAGGATGGGCGGGAGTGGGATTTGGATTTGGTTGAGTGGGAGGCGTAGGTGCGAGATGGGATGTTGTGGTGGTGATGTTGCTGGAGGAGAGACGCGACAATGGTGAGGGTCGACGATGGAGGTGGCCGAAGGAAGGCCCGCTGGGGCAAGAGAGTGGACGGCATGACACCGGTGGAAAGAGAAGAGGGAATTTCTGGTGAGAGAGGTCAATTGATGAGCGGATGCAGAGGGAAAGTCTGACGGAGACGGAGGAGATGGCGAGGACGAAGAAGATGAAGAAGATGAAGATGAAGCTTGGCCGGGGATCTGGATGCCTCAGGCAGTAAGGTACCAATAAGGCATCTCGATCTCCGCGGAGCCCGAGGCTTCCAGGCTTCCAGGCTTCCATCGCCCATGCTTTGATTTCTTCTAGAACAACGCCCCGTCTCCTCCCATTCCCCCCTTTCTTCTTCATGATCTACAATTCTATTACGCATTTCTGCACCTTATTTCTTCGGTCTTCGTTTTTCTCTGGGCCCGGCCCGTCTGCCAGTCTCTAATCATCCGATCATACGTGTTTTAGATTCTACCTGCATGGTTTATCTCGGTTGAGGATATATAATCCAATGATGGTCTACTAGTAAGTAATTGGGCACCACCCCTCGCTTCACAGGCTTCTGGCTCAGATGAATTGGGCAGATGCAAACAGCCATCGATTGATCGTACCAGCCAAAACAAGATATGCAGCATGGCTTCTTACTACCACACGCCCATACAACGGGAAGACAACAAACTAGTTACTAGTTCAAGGAGAGTTCCAATTCGGCTTCACATGCCCGCCACCACACCTTCTAGGTAGCTGTCATATGTCCATGGTCGTGAGGTCATCCGGGAATGTACCCTTGTGACTGTACGCTGACAGGATTCCCCAAGTCCAAGCGAGTGTGAGAAGAGACAACAGTCTGTCGATTCCCTTCCCCGTCTCGAGCCACAGATGAGGCTCAATGTCTTCAATCTCCATCAGCACAAACGGTCGATCCTCCGTGATGAGTCCGTCAAATCCGCGCGTAGGGCATCATGCCAAACCGGCGTTACAGCGTCTCAAACACGGCCCGCACCGCCTGGAGGGTCCGCAACCTTAATTCCCCAACATCCACCCGCTTGGCCGATCCGCCGTACTCACCCTGGACCCGGAATTCTCCCCGTCCCGGGCACTTGAGCATGACATGGCTCAGGTGAGGCCCCACGAATATGAAGGAGTATTCGCCCGTCTGGATGTCGGGCTTTGTAATTCCGACACACTGTACTTGGGAGGGTCCACCAATTGGGTCTTGGGCGTCTCGAATCCATCTCCCTTCATGTCCCCAAGATAACGCTTGTCGGCATTCCAGCGCACCAGCTCAATGGAGTTGACTATTCGAGGCGCGTGCAGTACGGCCTTGATCGACTTGTCTACTCGGTCCAGAAAGGAAAAGAATCGACCGGGGTGCTTGTAGTACTCGTTGCACCAGAGGAAGGTCACAATGTCAACTTGTTCGAGCGCTGCTAGGATATCCTCGTCCATACAGGATTTGAAGACAATTAACGCACCTTTCTCCTTGAGGAGGTTCGGGATGTCGTAGTTTTGATAAAATGGCTATTCTGTCTTGATCGTGGTGGGTTGCTGGGTGGTGAGGAACAGAATCTGTGTCGGGGGCTTAATGACTGGCCGCATTGCAAGCTTGGCTTCCAACCCTAACCGCCCCCATTCTACGATGGTCGGGTTGCATTCGCGTGATAGCGTAGTAGCGTGGGATCGCGATGCTGGTGGGAGGCATGAAGGGCCTCTGCCAGAGACCCAGCATGGGTTAATGTTGCAGGAGCTGAGGTTATGGCCGGCCTAGAACTTCAGCTCCATCCGGGAAGAGATGAAGAACAAGTGTCTCTCGCAGGAAGTGCAAAGAAAATGCCCGCCCCATCCATGCAGGCAAGCCTGCACCTCCAGAGAGACGACTGCGGTG
Source organism: Aspergillus carbonarius ITEM 5010 (assembly GCA_001990825.1). NCBI lineage: Eukaryota > Fungi > Ascomycota > Eurotiomycetes > Eurotiales > Aspergillaceae > Aspergillus > Aspergillus carbonarius. The sequence continues at coordinate 166,305 of KV907495.1, forward strand.
CATCGAAGCCAAAGAAGTTCCGATGGCGGACAGACGGTCGTCCATGCGCATCCCCGGCAATGACCTCCCGAATTACGTAACCCATGAAGCCACTCAGTAGCCCTATAATGGCCTATCTTCCTCCCCAAGGGGATTTGCATGACTCACTAGTCTAAGGGAACTACTACTAGCTACTCACAACTGCCTAACAGATCTGACTCACTCTCCAGAAGACAACCCTTATATATCTCCCATTTGCTCTTTCTCTCTCTCTCTCTCTCTCTCTCTCTCTC
>KV907495.1:167593-203621 GCA_001990825.1 Aspergillus carbonarius ITEM 5010
TCTCTTCTCTCTCTCTCTCTCTCTCTCTCTCTCTCTCTCTCTCCCTCTCTCTCTCTCTACTCACCACCGCCATCCACCTTCACGTAACCCCACCCCCTACAAACCATCACCATCACCACCACCACCACCCAAATGGCCCCCTCCCCTCTCCAATTCCACCACCCCACCGCCCTCCTCCTAATCGACAATCAAAACGGCTTCACCCACCCAACCCACTGGGGTACCACCCGCTCCAATCCGCACTACGAAACCAATCTCTCCACCCTCCTCACCACCTTCCGCCGCGCCTCCACCACCACCTCCGCCGCCGCCTCCTCCTCCCTCCAGATCATTCACATCTTCCACTCTTCTACGACCCCCTCCTCCCCCCTCCACCCAAGTTACACCCTCCCCAACACCGCGAACAAGGGAATTGACCCCCTCCCGGACTTCACCCCCCACGCAAACGAAAAAACCATCTACAAAACCGTCAACTCCTCGTTCATCGGCACAGACTTGGAAGAATATCTCCGGGCCCAAGACATCCGGCAATTGATCGTGGCGGGGTTGACGACGGATCATTGTGTGAGTACCACGGTGCGGATGGCGGCGAATCTGGGGGTGGTGGATCGGGTCAAACGAAAGGAAGAGGGAGGGGGAATGCAGGCGGAGGTCGAGAAAGGTCGGATTGTGCTGGTGGGGGATGCCACGGCGACGTGGGATAGGGCTGGGTGGGATGCAGAGACGGTGCATGCGGTGTCGTTGGCGAGTTTGGATGGGGAGTTTGCCGAGGTGATGGGGACGAAGGAGGTGGTTAGGGCTTTGCAGGGGGTTTGATTGAATTGAATACTAGTGCTTGTTTATTGATTGAGTGATTGATTTGATATGTCCCTTGTGGTGCGTATGTGGTATGATACAACTGCATCATCAGACAGAGGAAAGAAGTTACAAGGTCACCTCCACGGCAATCATCCTCTCCGACAAGAACCCCGTCACAAACAGCCACGCCTTCTTCTCGCCTGCCACCGTGGGCACCTTTGGGACCAGCAGCGCTGTGCTGGCGCTCCGGATGCGCGACCCGTCATCTTCAAAGATTAGACGCTTCTCCCACTCCGCGGTCCCCGGCTGGCGACGTATATACCACACCATCACCCCGTCCGTGGCCTCGGGCTGGGTGCACGTCTTGTCCAGGTCCACCGCGCGCAGCAACCCCCCCAGCACATAGCCGCTCGCATCGGCCTCGGCCGTCCGGTACGGGTCCTGGTAGTAGCTGGGGTTGTCGATCGTGCTGTCCAAAGCAAACTCGTCCACCACGGACAGCGTGCCGTTGTCGTGGGGCCGCATCCGCCACAGATAGCCGCCTATGGCGCTGGTGAGGAGCACCTCTTCCTGTGACGCACCGTGTCCTAGACCGTTGTTATTCCAGAGTCCCTCGACCGCTACCGTGGCATCGACCCCGGATTCGGCCGAGGACGCTGCGAGACTGTCGAGCTGGACATGAATGACGGTCGACCACTTGGCGATAGGGAGCAAGTTCTCCACAACGCGTTTGTAGCCCTCGCGGTACAGATGGTCGTTGGTAACATAGAACGAACGTGGGCTCACGGCATAGATATCATTCGGGGTGGCCACGAGGGGATGACGGATGGAGCGCACATGGCGGATGGTGCCCGAGTTGAGAACGTGGTGGAACAGCTCGACCTGCGAGCGCGCCTTGGGCACATCTCCACCGTGATAGTCGGGGTTGGCCAAGTGGTTCACAGCAAAGATGTAGACGGCGCCCGTCCGCTCCGGATCCTCGGTGATATCGATGCCGTGGGTGATGAAAGGCCCAGAGAAGTTCTCAAACGTGAGACGGGACGATTTCATGGTCTAGTCGAGGCGCATTGCCATTAGCCTGCTAGCAACGGTGCGAGCACTCATGGGGGATATCTACCTTGGGATCAATGACATGGATCGAGCCCGTCGTGTCCGCGGGCCCCTTGAAGGTCACCAAAGGAGGAAACCACTGGAACCGGGGTAGGACCGAATCCTCACAGGCCGTGAAGAGCTGGCCGGCAGGAGGATAGTAATGCAGGTCCTCGCAGTGAATGGTGTCTGCGATGGTATGGATGGGGGCTCCTTGGTGGCTTACGGGGCCGGTGGCCGAGCGGAACACGCCCAGGACGGTGAGCTCGTGCACCACGGGCCTGTAGAGAGAGGCCACCAGAACGGTGAGAATGGCCAGGTAGATGTGGCTTTTCATGGTGGGCGAATGGATGACGCAGGTGAAGGGGAGAGAGAGGGAAGACGGACCGAAGAAACAGAGGGGCATGCATCGGATGGAGACCGCGGTGCGGGGAAGCAGTCCGCCCTGGACCACGGCCCCCGAGCCACTCCCTCGGCATTCAGCATGGGAGCTGCCTGCACTCTGCAGAAATTGCAGAGGGCAGGTGGAGACGAAGAGGGCAGTGGAGAGGCCAGAGGGCTGAACGACCCCGACACTAAACACGAAAGGCGCCCATCGACCGGCGGATCAGGCATCCGCAGTGGGGGGGCCTGAGGACATCGGGCCAATCGCCAATCACAATCGCCCCCCGCCAGTGGGGAAAGCGCACGCCTCTGCCCTCTACTATTTCGTATCCTAGAATCTACTCCGCCGTACCGTTTACAGCTTCAAGGAAACACCACCCACGCAGCGGAGAGCTTACATTCAAAGCCTAGAGCAGAGTCAAGTTATAGCCATCCATCCTGAGATCGGTCCTAGGCCGCTTTTCCATCGCGTACACAAATAGAGCCGGATGAAAGAGGACAACAACAACAACAACAAAAAAAAAAAAAAAAAAAAAGGCAAAACACGGCAGATTATTCCATCCTTTCCCACTAACTCCGTCGTCCCCAAGTCCAAGAAATCCGTAACTCATGGCGGCCACACGCGCCCCTTCAGCGCTGCGACCTCGCCTCCAGATATTCCTGATCACTAGCATCCAAGATGTCATACTCCTCATCCGTCAGCAATCCCGCATCCGTCTCGTCCTCGCCCAGTGTCAGGCTATCCATGTCGTCAAACATATCCTGCTCCGATGGATTCGTCTCCGACGGGGCCGAGGGTGCCGTCATGATCGCCTCATGTGTGCTCGTCTCGGGAGATTCCTTCTCCAACTTAGGGAAGATCATCTGACTCTCGGCAGGCTCGGCCTGCTTCTCTTCAGGGGCTTCGACGGGCTTCGCGGCCTCCGGTACCGGTGCACTCGCCACGGGCAGCGGCACTTCGTCGCGGACGCGGACGTCACACCACAAACGGTGGCCGAATGGCATGCCGTTGGGAAGCTTCAGTCGCCAGTAGGAGATGGCCGTGCCCTGGCGGCTCGGGGTCTTGAGCGTCACAGTAAAGTCGACACTGTGGCCGGGCTCCAGCGGCTCCGTCAGCTTGTTGCTCTCCATGGCAGCCGAGATGGAGTCCATGCTCAACGGGTGGTTGGTGTCCACGTTGAACATCGAATCGCCACCAACAAACCGCACATCAGTGCCGACGGGCCAGGAGAGGGGGCCGGGGTTGAAAACAGTCCAGGTTTGCTCGAATGATTTGTTGGGGGCCATCGTGGTGTCGTCCGGCACAGTGTCGCGGATAAAGAAGGCCTGGTAGCCTGAGGCAGGATCAGACGCCGTCTGCTCGACCTGGTCCTGCTTCTCCACAACTGCAATGGGCTGTGCCACCGGTTGAGGCTCCGGGATACTCTGTGCTTCTGGCTTGGGCGCCTCTGGAACTGGCTCAACTGGGGGGGTGGCTTGGGTGGAAGTCGATCTCTGGAGACGGTCGCCAAATGTGAAGGTAGATCCGCCACGTTCTTCCTGAACAGTGCTGACAAAGACATTGTGCACAGGCGTCTTGAGCATGACCATGGGGTGAGTGCGGTTGTGCGTGTTGGTCGGGTGAACCTCGCATTTGGCGCAGAAGTCGGTATCATCGCAAACGGAGCACTTGTAGCGAGCACCAGTGATGAAGCTAGGGCAGGGCCGGTTCTTGCACAGAGGGCCATCGCAGTAGATTCCGTAGTGCACTTCATAGCTTTGCAAGGGCTCGGCGATGGCCTCGTAGAGCGGCGCAAACCGATGACCCGGATGGCTTTGGGGAGCCTTTTGATGACACTCCGAGCAGTAGTCCCAGTCTGGGCAGGTCAGGCATTTGTGGCGGACTCCAATAATACGCTGAAACCGCGTTAGCTTACAGTAGAGAAACAAGAGCACAGGGTTGACAACGAACCTTCTCACACCCGTCACAAATCGCAGCATGGTGGTGGTGACGTCCAGGCTTGCAGCGGGATTGCACCAGACTCTTCAAACAGAATTGACGGTCGTGAATCAGATTCAAAGTATGTGCGGGATGATGGCCGTGTGTGTCCTTGAGAAGACATGTGATGCATAGATCATAGTCATCGCAGTCCATACAAGAAACCATTTTAGTCTCATCGAGATCTGGTTAAAGTCAGTAGGAAGCGGTTGGGAATAGATGGCTCTAACATACCCTTTAAGCAGTCGTTACAGATGCGCTCCTGGGTAGTTTCGGGGACTTCTGGGGCAACCGAAGGAGGTTCCGGGATGGTTTCGGAGACCAGTTCGGGAACGGACTCCTCGAACTTCTCTTCCGGCTCCTCAACCTGGTGCTTTCTGGGTGCCACCGTTTCGGTCGTGCTGTTGGTGACCTGGCCGTCTTTCACGACACGCTTGATTAACCAGTGTTCTTCATCGAGGCAAGCGACACCAGCGTCGACACACTGGAGGCATAGGTCGTAGTCGCCGTCATCACAGATGCTGCAGTGATAATGTTCGTTGGGGATCGAGCGGCCACAGTTGTTGCAATCGATACAGAAGACCCCGTTGGGCGATGCGTGCGAGACAACCGGTGTGTCCAGGCTGTCTTGACCCAAGACAAATTCGCGGTACTGAGGCTCAGCAGTGGCGGAGGCCGACCATTGTGTGGACTGGGCCTCAGCCGGGACGGAGTAGGTGGCGGCCTCGGGCAGAATCGAGGCAGATGGGGACGCACTAGGGGGAACACTTTCAACTTGAGACTCAGGGAGAGGAGCACTCAAGACAGTTTCGAGGTAACTGTACCTTGATGCATTTTGTGATTCGGGGAGGTCTACAGCCGGCTGGTGTTGAGACACAAGCTCCTCGGTCGTCGTAGCCTTGATCCGCAATTTCAACTTGGCTTTGGCAGCGCGGTACAACTGCTTGTAGACAGCCGGGTTCTCGCTATCAAGGTGAATATAACAACTGGCGCTGTCGGAATAACGTTCGAAGATGACGTTAACATCCTCGGGAACGCCAAGGAGTTGGCGGAGCTGGTCACAGATAAGACGTCAGCATGAGTTATGACCATGTGCAAAAAAATCGTCATCCCTTATATTAACTCCTTGCAGCTAGGCTGTCCACGAGCGAGATGAAGATCCCGAAAAAAGACATGGAGCAAGCACATGGGCACGTGAGGGGGCCCCAATGAAGGAGGAAATTCTGGGGTGACTTTTTTTTTTGATGGGGGGGAAGGACCCGTAGTTCCGATCGGAGCTTGGGTGGGGACGAACGTACATTCTGGGGAAGCGTGCGAGCGCCGAGCTCTCTCAGGGGCAGCTTGAAGCGTCGAGTATTCTCATTGTAGAGCACTTTGACAGTGATGGGGGTACTTGGGCCCACGGGGGCCGTGACAGGCGCAGGAGAAGCCATGGTGTCCAGATGGTGCTCGTCTGGTCTGGCGTGATTAAGCAGGGATCCGAGGAGAGATAAGAAAAGCGGACGCTAGTGCGTAGCGGTCGCTAGGGGGGCAACAAGGCTAGCAAGCAGTTGATAGGGACCCAGAGTAAGATTTGCCCCGTCAGTTACTTGGCCCAGGACGAGAAAATATGATGGGAACCCCAGGATGGAAATGGGTTGGATGGGGGGATTTTGAAAGACGGGGGAGGAGAAGTAGGAGAAGAGGGATCGAAATGATGACAAGGAGGAAGCCGAGGTTAAGAGGGGGCTTTAATAAAAAACGAGGAAGACAAAGGTGGCTGAGGGAGGGAGGGAAGATGGGATGAATGAGGAGAAGGGGGTGTGAGAGGAGAGAGAGAGATGAGGAGAGAGCGAGGGAGAGATTAAGAGGAGTGGCCGGCTGCCTGGAGGTCAGCTGCTGCTCTGCTGCATCCGGCCGAGGCGGTGAAGGCGGACGGCCATTGGCGGATGCTCTGCGATTGCCTACCTGGAGGTGTCTGGCCGGGTCGTGACGACTAATTCCTTACGCCTTTCATAGTACTAGAGACGCCCGGCGGATCGCACGGCTGGCCTGAGCTCCTGCCCCGAATACCTCCCCGGTACCTTGTCTGGCCCGGCGGTCGCGATGCTATCCGCCGTACTCCCAAGTCTTCAGTCTGATCCCCCCCACCCCATTCACTCCTCCCTCTCGCATCCCCCGGTGGAGTCCCCCGTCTGCAGAACGAGGCACTGCTCTGTTGGCTACGTAGGTGCCTAATCCACCACCTCGTCATCTCCCTCATCTTGGGCGGGATGATTTCATCGCAAACATGGATGTTCCCCTCATGCCACCGTCCAATCCCCCCACAACCTCATCTGCCGCTTGCTGATCAGGGTGCTTACTCCTGGCTGTTAATCCCCCTCTCCCCTCAATTCCCCCCCTACGAAGGATCGGTTGGTACGGGTTTACTATTCACTAGGCTGAGAGATTGACGCCCATTGACGTGCTTCTTGACGTCACGTCACACCCCTCAAGGCCTTCCAGGCCATCCCGGCCATCTGGAGGGCTCTACCGGCGAGAACAACGCTCAGGTCACTATTTTTGGGATCATATTTTATTGCTTTTGTAGACAGAGTGCCACGCTACCGTCGGCCTCCTCGTCCTTGTCAATCAACAATCTCAAACGAGCGCAGTGAAACACATCGCAGATCACAGAGGAACACCGCATTACGATCATAAGCCAGGATGCAGACGAGCGTGGTCAGAGACTTCGTACGGGTATTCGCGCCGGCAACAGACCGGAAGAGGGAACCTGGCGGAGCGAGCACGGGCGTAGAGCATCACCGCACCATGGCCCGGCCCATCCCGTTGCCATTCAACGTCATGAGTATATCGAAGGAGATGGTATCCGTACATCGCGGAAGACTTCGGCAGACACAAGCTAAACGGCACAACAGGACAACGACGGAAGCCAAGCCAAAAAAAAAAAAAAAAAAAAAAAAAAAAGGAAGAAACAAAAAGGGGGAAAAATAAATAAAAATAAGAATTGAAAAAAAGAAAACGCAAGAAAGGGCAAACGCGAAAATCAAAGGAGAGAAAGGCAGGGTAAAAATAGAACAGCACAGCAGGCAATCGCTAGTAATGCATGGAATCCTTATCTAACCACAATCAGAGACGGAACTCGCAGAGGAATATGCCCGGGTGACACTAGACCTCAACAAGTAAGGAAAGGCACAGGCTATGAAGAAATGAAACGTCGTCATATTTGGATCAACAACAGAGTTGCCCTTTTTCCATGCGCAGGGAGAAAAATAGCAAAGCCAATAAAAAAGTTGGGGAACTTGAGGGGAAAAAAAAAAGGAACAAAGGAAAAAGATAAGGCACAGACCAAGGCAGATGGGGAAGCAGAACGTCAAAATGAACACAGAAGAAAGAAACAGAAGTTTTCGCAGATCACGAGAACGAAAAGAAAAAAAAGATAGGGCAAGCCAAGTATTACTCATGAGGCTCTGCTCATTGAGAGGCATAGTAAACACCTCCTTGAGCCGGGGGGTAGTAATAGGTTGTACCAGGGGGCGTCATCATGCCACCCATGCCCACGACACCTCCAGGACCGGGAGCATTCGGCATTCCATAGGATGAATTTTGGTACATCGGGTTGGTATCGTAGAAATACACCGTACCGCCTGCTTCATGTGCGACAGTGCCCGGCTGAGCCGGTTGTTCACCCGACGTAGGAGCCCCAGGTACCATGTACGGCGTTTGTTGCCCCGGAGGGAAGGGAGGCACAGAGGTGCCAGGTCCCACCGCGGCATTGTACGGAGGGAATTCCGTTCCCGTGACTGGATAATATACAGCGCTAGAGGGATAGGAAGTGGGATAGAAGGCTTGCGGCTGTTGGAACCCGTATGGCTGGAAGGGTTGGGCATGGATCGCACGCTCGGGTATGTGGGACAATGGCGTCACTGACGAGTGGGTAGAAGGAGGGAAAACAGGAGCATCTGGACCATAGACGGGCCCATTGGCAGGCATCGGGACCTGGTGATGGAACGGCTGTTCCTGTTGTGGCTGAGGAGGGTTAAAAGGGAAGCTTGCCGGGGTTTCAATGTCCGCAACAGAGACTGTTTTCTGGGGTCGGGGTTGATGCATAGGGATGGGCGCCGGACGACTCTCCCGGTAAACAGGAGGTTGAGGCTGAGGTTGAAGTAGAGGCGGCACTGCCGATGGAGGACCGGGAGGCGGGGGTGGTAGCCCTGCTGAGGGTCTAAGAGGTGGAGGTAGGCGGACAATGGGCTTGCCGTTATCTGTAGCCACGACCGTCTGCCTCGAGAGAACGGAGGCTGCGGGCGAGTGGAATCCTTCTTGAGAGGGCGGCTTGCCAAACGACGATCTCCTGCTGATGCTGACGCTTGGAGTGTACGTCGAACTTGCATAGATACTAGGCCGCCGTCCTGGTATAAATCCACTCCGACGCCCGCGGAACGCTTGTTGGTTAGGGCGTAGCGCTCGCGGGATGAATATGAAAGATCGCTCTGTGGCAGGGAAGATGTACCGTGGAGGTTGCCCTGGGAGTGAGATTCGGACGGGCTTGTCGCGACGGAGAGGCGGGCGATGCTGAGGTAAACGGGTATGTTGTTTTTTTGAAACTGTAGGGTACGAAATGGGTTGAGCCATGCCTGGCAACAAAACCACAACCGGCACATTTCCAATCAACGTCGTGTTCGAGAAAGACCTGTTGGGCGGCGACGATCGAGGAGCTGTAGGGACTGGTTTGGGGGGGTAAGTCGAGATAGTCGGAGGTAGTGCTGGGAGTTTCGACACCGGGGCATCATCTCCAGCAACAGTATCATGCAGATCGTGTGTCCACTGTCTTTCGCTGGCGATTGGTTTGACCTGGTTTCTGCAAGACGTTAGTGAAATATCCCAGTAGGAGTTTGCAGTAGAAGGGCCAGCGGGGTGTTCAAGCGTACTTGCGCACATTGCCGTCCACGATGAGACCGTATGGCCTCGACTTGGACTTGGCAAACGGCTTGTAACCGTTGGTTGCGGGATCTGTCGAGCGTTTATCGTGAAGGAAGAAGCTACCTCGGGTGGGCACGAACGCCGGGTTCTCGTCCTTTCCCTTTGTATACTTCTCAAGATCACGGCGCTTCCTCTCCGTTAGACTCTCTTGTTTTGATTCTGGCGGAGGTGCCGACGGAGTCCTCCCAGTCGGCTGGCCCAAGTCCCCTTTCATATCATCGAAATGGATTTCGGCCACCTCAGTCACCTCATCTGACAGCCTCAGTCCGTTCAGCATAGCCTCTGTGTCGGACATAGCAGTGACTGTGTGGCGTTTCCCAGGAGAGGCAGAATGGCGGCGCCCGAGCTTCTGGTTTGCCGCGGGCGTACGGCCATTGCGATGAGGAGCATAGGTATTACCCGCTTCCCGGGCCACAGAGGCCTCGTCATCGCTCTCATCGCTGCCTTCGCCATCAGCATCCTCGTCATCCGGATGGCTGATAATGGATCCTTCGCTCAGGGAGTCGTCCTCTAGTTCTCCGTCTAGCGATCCCTCATCTTCGCCCTCGTCGTCTCTTCTCCGGCGGCGGCTAGCACCGATATTGTGTCGACGTGGGGCCATGGGAATAGACTGACGGTGAAAGAAAAAGGGTGGAGGGAAGTTCCGGGGGTTCGAGGAATGCTTGGGTGTTCGGGGGTGGTGGTGGGAAAGGCGTCAAAGTGCACCGACCAGCAGCGGCGAGAGCGGCGGGTTGCAAGACGAGGGTGGGTGGGTAGCAGCAGGGCAGCGACTAGGTCTAAAGAGGGAGAAACCGGAAAGCAGGACGTCCTGGGATGAAAAAGGACGAAGGGCAGAGCAAAATCCAGGAGGAAGAGCAAGAAGGTGCACCTCAAGAGCGAGGGCCAGGAGGGTTGAACGGGATGGGCGAGCTGGGGAGGGAGAAATGGTGGTTTTGAGCATGAGCCATGACATGCTCTTTCGATGTCAAACCCCCTCGATCCGGTTAGCGCCCCCCCAAACCACATCGGGGATTCTAGAACTACTCCCGAGTCGCCCTCCTTCAGACGATCGATCTCCCCAGCACTCCCTACGCCTGGGTCTCCCGGTGTCCAGGTCCCCGCTGGCACGCTGAGTGACGCGATGCCATCGTGAATCAACGGATCCTCCCCGGGAATCCCACTTCCAGTGTCGGGGGACACATCCCGACCACGCGCCCAGAGCAACCATGACCACAATGTGAGTATTATTGACGCCGTGAACTCTGCTTGTCCCCTCAGGGTTGGCTGACTATGTTTACCCATGACTAAGCCGGCGGAGATCCAATGTACCTGTACCCCAATCTGGTACCACATGTAGGTAGTCCTCTAGGTCGAAGTACTTTGCCGTCTCCCGGTGTCTCTACGACGGGACTTGGGAGAGAACGCAAATTAATGGACATAGCTAATCATTCCATTGGTTATTATGATGCTTCATGGCTTACATACATTTTGTACAAGACTCTTTCTTTTGGGTATCAGGGTACTGAGGACCAGACTCCTCATTGCATCTATAGCACCGTTTACGGCCATCTTCTCCATGAACCGGCGGGCCATGGTATCCATGCAAGGATGAGACAACTCATGTCACAGCTCACTATGACAACGATCTCCAACGGTCAGGATACACGGCCGGACATTGCAAAGCTCCGGGTTGTCTCCCAGCAAGGAGGGTTCGGTTCTCCATGTCGGATCGTCTCCTCTGTTCTCCCGAGCTGCACTCTTAGCTTATAGGTGGACACTCCTAGTCGAAGGTGGTCTTCTTTCCTTGCGATTCGACGATGGCCCCACTAAGCTTTTGCACGGTCTCTTGGTCGTATCTCGTATAATCGGGCTTTTCCTTCCTAGCCTTGCCCGGCCGTGACGGGCGAGCAGGCTCGCCCGTCGAATCGTGTTCTGCAGACCCAACCTCGCTGATGTCCGCGGTCTCGTTCTTCTTGCCTTCCCCATCTTTACCGAATCGCTTCTTGTAGCGCGTCGTGGCATCTTCGGCAAATTCCATGCGCAGCCGTCTGCCGAGCAGGTTGTTCACCCAAACTCTCTTCTGGCGCGGCTGCTTGGACTTCTTCTGGGTTTCAGACTCGGACTCGGGCTCCTCGTCATCATCTTCCTTGATCATCACGAAGCCCTTCACCGCTGCTTCGGCGGCTGCGAGATCCTCAAACACCACCCAAGCATAACCCTTGCATTTACCAGAGTCCTGGAATGTCGCCACATGTACGTTTGCCACAGTCCCGCATTGGGCAAAATGCTCTTCGATGAGCTCCTTCGTAGCGTCGAAGCCGAGGTTACCGACAAATATACGCTTTGACGGAGGGTTTCCAGATGTCGCAGAACTACTCTCTCCCCGAGGCTTATCCGGTCTTCCGGAGAAATTCTTTGCGTCCTTGATCAGCACGCGTCGTCCGGTCAGAAGTTGCTCACTGAGGCCAAGCGCCTCCTGTGCGGCCTTCTGTGTAGAGAAGTCGACGTAGGCAAATCCTTTGTTCTGGGGTTTTCCAAATTTGTCACCGGACTTGGGCATATGGATTCTGGTGATGGTCGTCTCTGTAAAGGTGCAGTTGCTTGTTAGGAAGTTGCGCACGTCCTCTTTGGTTGCGAAGAACGGCAAGTTTCCGATCCAGACGCCATAGTCGGAGCGCTTCTGAGAGTTAGCAGCGCCGTCTACAGGGGCCTGTGCCGGTGCCGGTGCCGGCGCCTTCTCCTCCGTAGCGGATTCCGATGGGGGTTCTGCAGCCTTTTTCTTGAGTTTTCGCAAAGCCTTCTTGGAGGGAGGCTCGGGTGCAGAAATGTCAATCTCGATCTCCGGGCCCTCTGGGAGCTTTCGCTTCTTGTGATTTTCTTCACCGATGCCGGCCATGGTGTGAGCAGCTGAAGTATATCGGAGGTGGGGGTTTCAGGTCACAGAAACAGAGAAAGAAAGACTGCGGAGTAGCAAGAGAACATTCACCAAAGAATCGAAACTCGCAACACCGGGAACAAGGATTGGGATTGCGGAGGGAAACTTTTTTTTACGGCAGGCAGAAACACTCCGCCTCAACACCAGATCCAGACCGGCGGACCGCTAAACGTGACCGGCCCAAACACGCCCATCTCCAGCCTCAGCCTTCGCTTTCTCCGCCCCTTTCGCGCCGCCCAACTCCCGTCCCTCGAGGCGCCGTCTTGTTTACTGGCCATCGACTTCCACCATTTTCATCATGTCGCATATCGTCGACGATGCTCAATCCGTGGCCGAAAGCCTACCGGATGCCCCCGTTGGCGCCCCTACCAAGCAGTCCTACCGGTCGTTTAAGTGAGTGCAGTTCCATGAGCGCCTGAGGTGATGCGTGGCTAATTCGGCCGACCGGCATTCAGGAAGAAGTTTGCCAAGCTGAAGGTCAAATTCGAGCTTCAGATGAGAGAGAGCGAATCACTTATCCGCGAAGGATTGCGCATCGAGGATCTCTCAAAGAGGATCCAAGCACAGAACGAGTATGTTGCCAGTCTTGTCTTTGTCGTGTCGGGCACCTATCACTGACTCCCTCACAGTCAACTTCTAGAAGTTCTTCTGGAGTTCAATGACAGCCTCCATGTCTCCCCTAGTCTACGATACGATCTGAGTGCGCCGGAAGACGATTCCTTCTTACCGCCTCCCGAACGAGACATTCCCAAATCCTACAGTGATCCCGATGTGGCCAGCTCCGTCCTACAAGACGCCAGAGCAAGACTGACTGCAGGCCGAATGTCAAGCGAGGCTTATCGGGAGGTGGAGGATGATGTCAAGCGAGGACAGGCTTTTGCACCGCAGATGCAGTACACCTCTTTGACGAAATTCCCTCATTCTGGGCCTCTGCAGCCAGAGAACCCCGGCGCCTACAACCCTGCACAGGAACTTGGGTTCCTGACCCCGGAACACGAGACCGAGTACTGCCTGGCCCTGGACGCTAAGTTGGGCGACGAAGAGGCACTGGATCAGCTTGTTTGCATTCCCAAGAAGCCATCGTTAGCTGAACGCGAGAGAGATGCTGCTCTTCGGAGCCACGTTTCTGTGCACAACTGGCTACGTCAAAATCAACCGCAGATCTTCTTACAGGATAACGAAAACGCCTCGGAGAAGTCGGGTTCTCGACCCTCCAATTTACGCGCATCCAAGAGGGCGCCGGCTCCATCGCGCAAAGATGAGGACACATATGATGACGACAGCATCTTGGAGACCGCGTCAACCTCGGGAGGTACGAAAGGCAAACGCAAGCGCGATGAAGACACCGGTTACCGGCCCAAGGGTGGTAGCAGTCGCTCGAACCGGAAGAAGAAGGATGATGAGAATGCCACCCCCAAGCGACCCTCCAAGAGATCTTCGGGAGTGGGTGCTTGAACTTACAGGCCATTAACCTTTGGTAATTTTGTTTTTGTAATAATACATATTCTGTGTCTCTCGTTTGCTCTCCTTGATAGTTCAACATTACGTCTGCAGTTTCTCACGGCAGATAGCCACGCTTGACCGGTTCTACGGAGCGGCCGAGGGCGTTGTATGGCGTGCTCATTCCTTCGAGTTCCGGGCATAAATGTCCCATCTCTGTTGCTGCGCCCATCCGCCTGGCTCATTTCTTTCCTACTTGTTTGCGGGCGTTTCGCTTCGTTACTCTCGCCGGCTGCCGTCATCATCTACAATAGTGTTTAGAAGGTCTTCCAATATGATAACACTATGAGAGACAATCGACGTAACTGTATGTTCAAGCTACGGACGGTAGACCCGAGCCCTGGTCCGAGCTGGGTGACATGGACATCCCAAACCATGACTAGCTATCGTAGACTACATACATAGTAGTATGTCCACGGTAGATTGTTGCTCTCCCGGATTGGGTATGCGGCTTCACGTGCGTCTCCACCGGCGGTTTGACTGGTTTGCTTGGCATCCCGAAAGTCTTCTCCGACTCCAGCTCCAATGCTGCCATTTTCTCAGACGGCCTTTGCCGAAACGGATTATAATCGAATTGTCGGCCCCTGGTTTTTCACGCGTGGTCTATCTCCTCTACATCATGGCCATTACTATCCACCCCCCGGTTGTGGAGGATGTTGACGTTCCTTACCCCGAGTCCGACGTCGATTCGATGTCCGTGGATTCGGACGGAGGAGTAGATCTGGCAGCGGGAGACGCAACAAGACCTAGCAAACGGCCTCGCTTAGTGGAGGGGACGAATATCGGCGCTGGAGTCCTTACGCCCGGTGAGGTAGTAACGGATGATCCGCAATGGATGAGGTTGGTGGCTCCATATCTTACTGCTATATTGCCTCGAAGGCGCGCGCATTGACCCAATCGTAGAGGACATGGCACATACACCAACCCCCTATCGACCTCCATCATCGCCACCGTCGCCGGTACGGTTCAGAAGACCAACAAATTGCTATCCGTCCAGCCCCTGCGGGCCCGTTATACGCCCGAGATCGGTGATTTGGTGGTTGGGCGCATTGTCGAGGTGCAGTCTCGCCGATGGAAGGTCGATGTTGCCGCCCCCCTTCTCGCACAGCTTCCTCTTTCCGCTATCAATCTGCCCGGTGGTATTTTGCGTCGACGAACGAGCGCCGATGAGTTACAAATCCGAACCTTCTTTAGCGAGGGTGACTTGGTCGTCGCCGAAGTCCAGACCGTACATTCGGACGGAGGCGCATCGCTGCACACACGGTCATTGAAGTACGGAAAGCTGAGGAACGGTGTTTTCCTTGCTGTGACAGGTACGGGCGGAAGTGGTGCGTCTAGCTCGTCCGTTAAAGGCTCCGTCGGGGCCGGATCTACATCGGCGGGAGCAGGCGGCGCCACAGGCATTGGTGGAGTGGTTCGGTCTCGGAGACAGGTGTGGACGATCAATACGGCCAACGGAGGTGGGGAAGTGGATGTGATTCTTGGTGTCAACGGTTACATCTGGATTTCTAAGCACACGGACGGCGCGGCCGCTGCATCGTCGACGACGGAAAGTGTATCTATCACTCGCATGGAAGAAATGGTGTCGAGCTCTATCTACTCGAGCCAGAACGATGAGATCCCGCCCCAAACACGTCGGGAGATTGCTCGTCTGGCGCAGTGCATTCGGGTCCTGGTCAACGGGGGAGTGCGAGTTGATGAGGAGACGGTGATGGGGGCATATGAGGCCAGCTTGCAGGTGGACCTGGAGGTCGGGGATGAGGAGGATGAGGATGATCGGGGCAAAGAAGGAAGAGAATATCTTGAGGGTGGCAAGGCTCGCCGGATTTTGGACCTGGTGCTGCAACAGATGTAGGGTTGGATGCCTTTCAAGACTTTTCGATCGTATTTCTAGTGAGAATAGATACCCCGGGCAATGGATTCTTTCTTGCCTCCGCTGTGGTGTGTAGTCGAGAATAACCAGGGTGCTTTCGCGACGGAATCTTCCGCCAGCCAGCATTCCACTGAACTGATTGCAGCCACCTGAATTTCCCAGTCTGGCCCGGACGATAAGCATCCAGACCCCGCATCACGTGGCGATAACGAGACTGATTCATGCAAATGCAAGCTGGCGAAGGGGAAAAGCAACCCGCCAGAACCAAAACCAGGCCAGAATAAGAATTATTCCGGATTATGAGTCTAGTCCATCCCATGACGAGCGGGCCTCCGAGGTGGCGTCAAGGAAGAAGAAGAAGAGGGGAGGGGGGGGCGTGACCAGTTGGCGACGGAAGGGTTAGAACTACCGCGGGAGGCTTTCTTTTCCTTCCCCCCATCGATTGATTCTTCTTTGCTTCTCCCGACCGTCACAATCACCCTCAAACCCCACGGGCATCTCTTCGGCACCAATCTTATCATGTCCTTCGTCTCTGAAAGCTTCTTCCTGTTGTCCACCTTCACCATACCCTTTGCATAGCCGACCTGGTCTGCTAGCATCTACTACTACCTACTCCATTACTTCTCTCTCTCTATACCGTCTCCGCCCCACGGCCTCTCACTGGCCTTTTCAGTGCAAGCTCTCGGAGGCCTCATCCCGTGTCTTCTGCGTGCAAACTCTTCTTTCTCTTCCAATCTCCACTCCAGACCATCTTGCTGGTGGATTTCCAGCGTACAGCCATGCCTGACCTGCGTCGTCAAGTGCTGGAGAGCGGCAAAACCATCTCTCGCAAGGCCGCCTCCCGCGAAGGCTCTCGTCGCACGTCGCGCGCCAACTCCACGCAGAATTCCCATCAGTCGTCCCGGAATCCAAGTAGGTATGCATCCGATGAGGAAGATCTAGACAGTCTCAGCGATGACACCGCCATGAGGTGAGCCATTCCGGATCCCCTTCTGTCCCTTCGACTTTTCTTGTTCCCACCACACGGAATGATGTCATCGTCGCTGGTCGTGGATTCCCGTTACTAATGCGCCTTCTGCGACCCAGCATTGGCTCGTTGGATGATCTGACCGATAACCCGGACGTGGATAACAACCATGACTGGGTCGAGGAGCTCGGAGACGTCATCCAGGATATTCTGGATCGGAAGCGCAGCAGCAACCTCAGTCGGGAGGAAGCCTACGCTGCCTTTTGCCGACTTGCCAAATCTCACTACGTCGAGGAACAAATTCGCGGCCGTGTCAACGACCTCGTGGCGGCCTTTGGCAGAAGTATCAAGTTTGAGACCAGCGTGCGCGAGACCACCTTCGCACTCCGTGCCGTCGAGCTCCTGGCGATTTCCGCATACGACAACACGATCTACGAGAATGTCGAACCCTTGCTTACTCGCACCATTCGAGATTCGACCTCCACCACCGTCAAGGCCGCCGCGATCCACTGTCTGGGCGTGAGCACCCTGCATGCAGGCGCTGGACAGGACGGTATCCTGGACCAGATGACATTTTTCTTGGACATCGCTGCCTCCGACGGGCAGTCCATCGGTGCTGGGGACGACGCACAGAGCGTCATCGCGGCCCTGCAAGAATGGGGCGTGCTTGCGACCCAGATCGACGACCTCGAAACTGAAAGCGAGGAGGCTGTGGAGATTTTTATGGAGCAGCTGAACAGCGGTGACTCTGCGCTCCAGATCGCCGCCGGCGAGAATATCGCGCTCCTGTACGAAAAGAGCTACACGCCACAGGAGGATGATGAGGACGACGAAGATGAGGATGAGGAGTCGGAAGAGGAGTCGTTCTTGTCTGGTGGTCGTCGGGACGGCCCTAAATTGATCAAGCGGTATAATGCGTACCACAACACGCATGAACTCGAACAACAACTTCAGTCCTTGGCAACGATACATAGCAAGCGGATTAGCAAACGCGACAAAAAGAGTCTGCACAGCAATTTCGCCTCCATCCTGACGACAGTCGAGAACCCGCGTCGGGGGCCGATGTACAACACTGCCATCGACCAAGACACGAACCGCCACTACGGGAGCAAGCTCACAGTCAAGATCGGCCGACAGGGCGTGATGAACATCGACCGCTGGTGGAAATGGATTTGTTTGAACTCCCTGCGCCGGATCCTGCAAGGCGGGTTCGCCGCACACTACTACCAAGGCAACCGCGCCGTATTGGAGAGCCTCCCAGTGATCATGCGCATGGACACGCCGTCGGACCGAGGGACGGCCAAGCGCACGGCCAAATATCGGAACAGTCGCCGGTGGGCAATGCACGAGCAGTCGGACGAGGATTAGGCTGGTTTTGATTTTTAAGGTAAACATGTGAAACTGGATACTGTTGCTCCACAATCCCTTCGTTCCTGATATTCACAGTCTCGTTAGATTCCTGTTAACTCGCCAAGCCTTTTTGCTTGCTCTTTTTTTCTTTTTTTTTTTTTTTTTTTTTGTCCCCTTTCTTTTTCTTTGCTTTTCTTTCCCTCCCCATTTCTCTGTTCCAGATCCCATCGGATCCAGTTTCTAGACACAAACAGACAGACAAGGGAGGAATGCCATCTTGTCCACCGCCATGTGAGTAGAAACTAATTAAAAGTACATATATGCATACCATTGATACGTGTACATCTCTTTTCTATCCATCGTATCGTTATCTCGTCTTATTTGACACATATATTGGATACATACCTACATACATACCAAATGGGAATATCACCTTCGCCTTTTAGAAGCTCAAGTAAAGTAATAAGATAGGCGGATGAATACACCGAGAGAGAGAGAGAGAAGGAACCCGACTACTTTACTTCCCTACCAACATACATATGTACCTCTATTCACATCCCGAACCGTCCTTAGGTAATTATCATGATGCCATATGGTGATGATTTACGGCTTAAACACGGGCACGACACCAGGCCAGGACCCCCGGATCCTTTCATCCCAGTATCCCTCTTTCCCGGACTTCAGCCGCCATACGGTCTCGCCGGTGACTTGGTCCTCGTCCACTTGGGTGAACCAGCGCGGGGTCCAGGATTCGCCGGAGGCTTCCATGTCGCGACGACGCGCGCGCTGGCCTTCTTCCAGTTGGACTTTGACGGCCTCGGCCTGGTCGACGTCGCCATCTTCGAGAGCGCGTTGATCCGGACGGAGGCGGGAATCGGTCGCGGGGAGCTTGCCGTCCTCGATGGGGGTGATCTCGTTGAGGGTCGCCGCGAAGGAGGTGAGGCCGTAGTGCTTGGGGGCGTTGGGGACGAGGGGTCCGGCAGACCAGATGGTGCCGGTGGGGGAGCTGTTCTTGGTGAGGTCCAGGGAGGAAGTCCAGGTGCCGATGAGGCCCAGGGGGAGGTCGCGGCCGGAGCTGTCGACGGCCTTGGTGCTGACATCCTCGCTGCGGCCGGAGAACATGCCGCCGGCTTTGAAGGTGGAGATGCTACGGTGACCAGTGGTTTCGTTGGTGACAGACATCTCGCCGACGGGCTCGACGTACTTCTCACCGGCGATGATATTGCGGAGGAACGAGGTGGCCTGGGCCCAGCTAAAGTGCTCCCCGGTCGTGTGCAAGGTCAGGCGCATTTTGCCCTCGGTGATGATTTCGGCGGACTTGCCCCAGAATTTTTGGGTCGGCATGGGCGACTGCGTGAGGCTCCAGTCTTTGCTGTCGGCTTGGTAGGCGAGCTGAACGGGGCGGTGCGAGACCTTCTCCGCGAGGAAGCGGAAGCCGAGGTCTTCGCGGACGAGCTCATACGTCTCGCCAAGCATGGGGTTGAAAGGCTTCCGGATGGCGCGCTCGCGGACGCGGTTGCTCGAAATCGGGGATAGGGCGAAGGCGGTTACGTACATGAGGCGTTCAAGGGGGTCAGAGGAGCTGGCGGCGCGGTCGAGGAGGGTGGAATACTCCATGACCTCGGCGGCGCGCTGGAGCAAGGACAGGGGCTCGTTTGAGGAGACGGGCATGGAGATCTGCGACAGATCCTTGCCGACGTTCTTGCGGAGGAAACCGATCAGACTCGGCGGCATGACCGTCGGCGCGGTGATGTTGGTGCGACGCGCCACAGTGCTGAGTGGCAGGGGCGTGAGTGTCTTGGGTCGCGCCGGGAATAGTGGCGAGAATTGATCATGCGCGCCGCCGGCCAAAGCCTCGTCGGGTTCATCCTCACTGTCGGAGGGCGCGTCGTCCGCTACCGGTTCCTTGGTTTTCGGTTCCCAGGCGGCGGTATCGGAGGCGTTGTCGGCCACTTCGTCGTCGCTGTCGCCCTTGATCGTGAGGAGATTGCCGTCGTCAGCATCGAAGAATTCCTGAGAGACATCGGACTCGAAGCTGCGGCGCGATTGCACGGTGGTGCCTGGGGGATGTCGTCGCTGCTTGCTCTCGGAGATCAGGGTCGAAAACTCGCTGACGACGTGGTCCAAGTCGCGCAGCACGGCCATGAGATGTTCGTGGATCTCCTCCATCTGATCCGGGTGGCTAGAGACACTGCTGGGCTTGCGATCGCCCGCGAGGGACGCGGTATCGAAGGCCCCGGGCACCGCCAGCTGCGAGGACATGGACGCCATGGTGGTGGACCGCTTGACCCCGGGCTGGGTGGCGGTACTGTTCTTGCGCTTCCAGAACGGGCGCTTGGCGTCGCCAGGCTCGTCCCCGTTCAGGTCTGTCGGCGTGCGTTGCGGGCTGGGGGAGCGGCCGCGTGGCTTCTCCGAGGCATTGCCGCCCAGGTACTTGGGGTCGGTGTCCCTGGCCAGGCGTCGGACGGCGTCGCGCGAGCCGGACACCTGGCTCACGAGGCTCTGGACGTGCTCCCACTCCCGCTCCTCGGCGGAATTCGGGATGACGCGCTGGGAGGGCACCCGCAACAAGGGCTCGGGCTGCAGAGAGTCGTCGGCGGGAGTCTTGGAGGGCGATGCGGAGGAGGCCCGCTCCAGGGCCCGCTTCCAGGCGGCGAATTCCTGGTCATTGTAGGCGCGGAGGTGCCACACCTCGGTGCCGGAATCGATGGAGATCTCCCGCGACTTCTCGTTGCAGGCGACCGCAGCCAGGGACAAAGGGATGGACCCGCGGAGAGCGGAGGAATTCCGATCGTGGTAGTAGGACAGAGTCGACGAGGTGTAGTCCAGGGAGAAGAAGCGGCGGGCCCAGCCCTGATGGCGCTTCCGGCGACGCTTTTGCAGCAGGCCGGTGTAGGTTCTGCCCGAGTCCGGGTCGCTGAGCAGGGGAGGCGGCTGGGCCATGCTGTTGCCCCGACGGCGGGCGGCCAGGGGCTTCCCGGACTCTGCGGTATCGGATCGCTGGACGGGCTGGCTGGAGGCATGCGGGACGGGGACGGACTGCGGCGGGAGAGCGGTCGGATAGGTGAGCAGGGCGAGGGTGACGGTCTTGGAGATCTGCTTGGAGAAGGTATTGTCAAAGACCAGGGCGTAGTTCCCGCCTTCGTTGGCCGGCACGTCGTAGGTGCCGCGGAAGATGCGCTCGGCCTCGCATTTGCCGAGCCATTGGATCTGCTTGAGGCCAATGCCCGTCAGCTTGTCGATGACGGAAGCATTGGGACGCAGGGCGGCGGCGGTGCCCGCGGTGGAGGGCAGGTTCTCGGTGGATTCGGCGTTGGGGGCGTCGGTGGCCGGCAGGTTGGTGTTGGAGCCCAGCACGGCGGAATGGCCGGGATGCTTGAAGATGCCGAAGTTGATGGATTTCTTGTGGGGTTGGATGCTCCACGAGATGGTGTGGGCGGGCTTGACTGCGACCCAACGCACAAAGTAGGACTGGCGACGCACCCAGCGGGAGTTAGCCAGGGCGCGTTGCTACCGGTGTCATCGCCATCCCTTGCTTACCTTGCTGTGGATCTCCAGTTCCTCCATGGCCGCCATCGCTGCGGGCGGCAACAGGCACTCGTCGACAGAAGGGGAACCCGGTCGGAGGGACGACCACGAAGAGGCGATGGAGACGGAGGAGACGAGGCGGAACGAGGGGGGATGAAAAGGAGGGAGGCGAACGAGACGCGATCAGAGGGATCAGGCTGGCTGAGGCTCCGCTGCGGTCAGCAACGAGGCCGTGCAAGTCAACATAGAAGGTCGATCATCACGCTCACCATTGGCTGGGGAGGGGGAAATAATTGGGTGAGACCCGATATGAAAGAGCGACAGCTGTAGAAGGCGTCGAAGGGAAAGTGATGGTGAAAGTAGTGGTGATGGTGGTGGTGGAGGAGAGTTTTGGGGGCAGGCGAGAGAGACGATGCGGAGAAGCCGAAGCCTCCAGCGGCCGAGGGACTCCCCAACAATGTCCGCTTCACATGAAGGCCCCCCCCCCCCCCTTCAGCAATCAGAAGAATGGGTCGTCCCGAAGACTATCGATCGATGGATTATCAATTGTCTGGTGCGGGTGGAGCCTGGCTTCAGGGGCACCGCGGAAATCACTTGCGCGTCTCATCATCTATCTACGGACGGGGTAATCGGGTGGAAATACACATTTCGATTTAGTTCAATTCGATTCTAGTCCAGTCCAGTCCAGTCCAGTCCAGTCAATTCCAGTCAATTCCAGTCAATTCCAATCAATTAATCACACAATTCGTTTCTGCCCGCAACCATGCTCACGCGGATGCTAATCTGCTTTGCCTCAAAAAGAAATACACAAGAAAACGGCCAACCGGAGTGATCCAGCAACGAAGGTCCCCAAAGGAATAGGAAGAAAATATTACACAGGATACAGAGAAGGAGAACATCACCGCCGCTTGCCGGCCTGCATGTTGGTGAACAGCAATTTGAAGCCATTGCACAATGCCCGCATGTCCGGATACGGGTTGCGCTGCAGCTCGTAGCCCTGAGGAATCACCTTCACCGGCCAGCTGTGCAGTCGCGCATTCTCCCCGGCCTTGAAGCACAGGAAGAAGTAGCCCGCATGTTTGGGGTCGATGCAGAAGGCGTAGGCCGACCGCCGCGGGTTGGCCTTGGTGTACGTCTCCAACCAGGAGTCTATCCCATGTTAGTGAGAAATTAGAAGAAAAGACGGAGCGGGAGAGGGAAATGCTTACAGGTGGCGTCCTTGTTGCCGTCCTGGTACTTCTCATGCAGCATCATCTCATCCACCTTCTTGGTCATCGCCTTGACGTGGTTGAAGATCAGGTCGTCCAGATCGCTGTACGTATAGCGTCCGCCCACCTTCAGCGTCCGGCCCACCGAGAACTCATTCTCCTTGTCCAGCTCCAGCACGTCGATATGCTGGAAGATGCCGTCAGCCACCTTCCACGTCACCGCCAGATGGTCCGGCCCCTTGGATGACGGCCGGATCACCACGTCGCCTCGGCTCTGCGACCCCAGGAACTCCTCCGCCTGCGTCGAATTGAACGGCCGGAACATCGGGTGCTTGATCACGCGCATCGTACGCCCGCCGCTCTGGGTCTTCTCCTGCTGCGCGTCCCGGTCCTGCGCCTCCTGCCGGTCGTCCCATTCCCCTTGCAGCCGGTCTGGCGTCCGCGCCACCGGCCGGCTGACCTGCTCTTCCCGCAGCGACACGTTGCACAGAAAATTCTTGCGGTTCAGGAACAGCACCTTGGCCGGCAGGGTCTGGTGGATCTGGTACAGCGCCCGCACTGGGATATCGTACCGGTCCGTCAGTTCTGACTCCGGCACCAGTGCATCGATACCGCAGTCCAGCTTGCCGTCAATGTGGTCGTCTGTGATCCGCTTGATTGAGATGGGCACCACCATCCCCTCTGCCAGCGTCTCCGCTGTCTCGCCGGTGAGCATCGTGAAGATATCATCCGTGCTGAGGAAAACAAACTGCTTCCGCAGCTCTTCATACGGCTGTTGCAGCTCCGCCCGGATCGTCTCCAGCGTCGCCCGCTTGCGCTGGTTCAGGTTCTTCTCCAGCTGCTCCGCGTACTCCTCCAGAATCAGATCATTGACCCGGTCCTGCGCCTCCTCACGAAACAGCTTGCGCACAATCGCCCCGGGGCCATTCTCGTCCGTCTCCGCCTTGATGTCCTCTTCGTCCAACTCCAGCGCATCCGCCGCCATCTTGCGCGCAATATCATAGTCTTCGGGATGCACGCGCGTGTTGTCGAGCGGGTCGGCATCCGGATCCGCGTTCTCAAAGTCGATGTACAGGAAGCTGGCGCAGTTGTTCCAGACCTTCACACCCATGGCCGGGTACTGGGCATTTACACCCAGCAGTTCGGCCCGGTTGTTGACCACGCCGCCGTTCATGTTCACGATCTTGAGCAGGTGCGCAGCCTTACGGGGACCCAGGCCACAGACGTACGGCAGTAGGTTGGCCGTCGCCGAGTCCGTGACGGCTTCGTTAATGTCCACGCCCACCAGGTTCACCATATCCACGAGGGCGGTTTCCAGCTGCTTCAGCAGCAGATCCTGGGAGACAAGCTGCTGGCCCGCCTTGAACTGGATCGAGACGATGTCACGGCCCAGAGAGGCGTATTCCTTCAGGGGGCTCTGCAAGTACTTGGCCAAGGCCACGCAGTAATGGGTCAACGGGGCGAAGCTGGGATGGTCCTTCTTGGCTCGCTCACTGTGCTGGTAGAGCCGTGCCACCTCGTCGTTGACAATGACCACCTCCAAGCGATCACTGACCTCCTCATCCCGATCATCGGTATAAAGGGCACCACGCAGGTCTTGCCGCTCCACCACCTCGGTCAGGAGCTTGTACAGCCGACGGGTTTCCGGAGACATGCCGGAGACTCCAATGACATCGGGGCGACGACGGCGCACGAGCTCTCTGAAGGCGGCGACATCCTTGCCGTCGGCAATGTTGCGGTCGCGATCACCGATGGAGAGGTCCGTGAACTTGCCGTTCTCCAGCACGCGCCCGTCCTCTTCGACATAGGCCCAGTGGATGGGCTCGCGCCCAACCACGCCGGAGCCGGTGGACAGAGCCAGCACACGCGGAACGGTTCCCAAAATCATGCCCTTGGGCTTGTAGGGGGCTTGATCCAGCCGCTGCGAGAACGCCTCCCGGCATTCCTTGGCGACATGGTTCTCGCACTCCTGACGAATGTTTTCCTTGACGCTGCGGTTAATCAACCGCTCCAGTTTGCTCAGCGCTAGATCCAAGACATCGCGACGCGTGCGATTCCACACGTCGGCCAGTTCACTGTAGTTGTCCGACTCGATGTCCTGGTATAGGCGTTGACGGAAGTTGTCGAAGTTCTCAAAGCGGACCTTGACCTCCACCAAACCCTCCTCCTCGGCCTTGAGCATGCGAAGGTACAGCTCGGGGCGACGGGCGATATCGCTGAGCTGCTGGTTCCGTAGATACTTGAATTCGTAGTAGGGATGCTGCTCGTCGATGCGCCGGAGACCCTTCTCCGTTCGGAAGCAGTCCACCGCGCCGTTCATGTAGTAGGCTTGTCGGACCACCTTGCGCATCTTGGGACTCAGCACGATCTCCTCGGCGAACATGGTCTTCGCGGCCTTGACCACATGGGACGAGTTGGAGAAGTCCGTGTCCACTAG
Organism: Aspergillus carbonarius ITEM 5010; assembly: GCA_001990825.1. Taxonomy (NCBI): domain Eukaryota; kingdom Fungi; phylum Ascomycota; class Eurotiomycetes; order Eurotiales; family Aspergillaceae; genus Aspergillus; species Aspergillus carbonarius. The sequence continues at coordinate 192,582 of KV907495.1, forward strand.
TGAATCTGCGAGGTCGTCTGGCCGTTCGGCCGGATCTTCTGTGTACTGGCGGCGGCCTTCTTTCAGGGCATTTTGCGCAAACGCATCCGCCGTGATGCCGAAGGCCCGGACGAGACCGTACGCCTTGCCGTTCCGGACGCGCTCAAAGAACGTCTTGCTGGACGCTTTCCGGCGCTGGGTCTCCCCATTGGCTTCCCCATTCATCAGTGTCAAATCCCTGAGCTGGGATGCGTACTGGAAATGGATGTAGTCCTGGATGTCCTGCAACTCCTCCATTGTCACGGCGACCGGGAGCATCTCTTCTACGATCGTATCATTCACGCTGAAGAGACTCTGTAGGTTGTCAAAGGTCTTCTGGATAGTGTTGCGCTTTTCCACAAGCGCCTTGAATTTGAGGTCGTGGTCAAAGATGTCCCAGAGGTCGGTCATGTTCAGCAGCTTTTCGGCCTTGATGGTGTACTGGGAGGCATCTTCGTCTCCGTCCACGGGCACCTTCGCAGCGTGAATCATGTAGTCCTTCCGGTGCTGGAAGATGAAAGGCACTTCCCAATCGTCGGTAACAAGGAACTCCAACACCTTGGCCACCGAGCGCTGGAAGGGCTCCCGCAGATCCGGTTCGATCCGCTTTTTCAGGAGCATCAGGTTAGAGATCCAGACCGCCTCTTCGCGGAACTGCTCCTCTGTCAGGGCAACATTGCGGTAGGGCTTGCGGGCGATCTGGTGTCGTTCGGGCTCGTCCAGCAGGCGAATCTGGTTATCCTCCTCGGTCAACATCTTCTCCGCCAGCTGCGACGGCTCGAAAACATCCTTCAAATCCAAGTGCTTTTCATCGTCTACCTCCTGCTCCTCTTCCTGCTCCTCCATCTCCAATGCGAACAAGTATTCGTTGCCATCTCCAAACGCGGCGCGCATATCTTCGAGGGCGTTCTCGTCCAAGCCGGTCGCATCGGTGACACCCAGGCCCCCCTTGGAGGTGCGGGTAACCTCCAGGTCCTCCCGTTCTCGCTGAAGTTCCTCATCTGAGAACACATCCTCCTCAATGAAGTCGTCCATCTCATCGTGCATGTGCCTTCGATGACCGGACCGCCCGTAGTCGCCAGCCGGCTCCTCATCTTCATCGGAGTTGAAGATATCGTCAATGCCCTGGGATGCTTGCCGGAGATCACGATCCTTGTGACCACGCTTTAGGCGCTTGAATTTGGGCTGGGGTTCGCGTTAGATTCGCCATGTGCGAAGGTAGGGAACAGTGGGACAGGGACTGGCATACTTCTGCAGCAGACGAAGACTGGTAACTCGGGTTAAGCTCCCCGATGAGTTCCAGATCTTCCTCATCCAGATGTTCATCCTCGCGTTCGCGATCCCTCTGCTTTCGCTTCTCCCGGCGGCGCTCGGCGCGCTCTTCTATTTCCTCGTCCTCGTCGACAATGAAACCCTCGCGGACCTGGGAAGCGAGTCGGGTCAGTACAGATTACAGTCAGATCCCGGCGCACATGTGAGCAGAAAACATACTGCGCGGGCAGCTTCCTCATCGTCATCGTCATCCTCATCTTCTTCGCTGGAGTCGTAGTGGTTATTGGTGCCAGCACCCTCCCGAACTTCGCCTTCGTAGTCATCAGCGAGCTCCTCCTCATTCTCATCATCATCGATCATGGCCTCCCCCTCGACCAGATCGCGAGCGCTCATTTTTAATTGTCGATGAATTCGTGGTTTCAATGCTCGGAGGTTAGAGAAAAGGGTCGGTGGATAGGAATTGGGGGAAAGGTAGGAGAAAGAGAGAGGAGAAAAAAGACACAAGCCAGAACAAGAGAGACCGCCCCAAGAGACAGTAACACACCAGGCTTAAGAGAGCGCGAGGCTTTTGGGGAGGGAGGGGGGGGGGAATGAAGAAAGGATGAGAATGGGCAGCTTGGATGGAGAGACGAGATCGCAGCAAACAGACGCTGTGGCGCGGGACGACCTCACCGCCCGCCGGAGCTGTGGCTGGAACAGGCGCTTACGTGGGGCACTAGGCTGGTCCGGGCTAGCCGCTACGGGGGTAAATTTTGACCATTGGCGCAGATTGATAGAGTCATGTGACCGGTGCGCCCCTCGCTGAAACACTCTCCCCATCCAGGCGGTTATCTAGATTCTACACTATGATCCGATGTTTTGGAAAAAGTATTACTGGACCGGGTCCGAAAGCAAGAACCGACCTGGGGTAGGATGCCAGTCGTCAGGGGGGCCGGTTCCTCATCCAGGGCGCAGCGAGGATAGATAGATAGATAGATAGATAGATAGATAGCCAGCGGGTTGCAGACAAAGCGCGGTCGATGGATAGTTTGATAGTCCACGCCATCGCCCATCGCTTGTTTCATAGTTCTTCACTAGCCTGGGTCGCTCTGTCTTTGTCTCAGATTCTTCCCAAGTGAGTGAAAAAAAAAAAAATTCACAAAGAGAGATGGTTCCCGAGTCATCAGGGAGAGATTTGGTGGATATGCAGCAGCAGCAGCAGCGTGCCTGACGCCGACGCCTTCACAGTTCCCTGCAAATCGTCCTCCGCCCCAACTTCTCCTCGCAGCGTCCCTCCATCGCCGCCCCGACCCTGCACTCGCTCCCTCTTCCTCCGTCATCCCCCATCCCCGTGCGAGGCCCTTCTCCTTTTCCACCCTCAGGTTCCGGTGACCGATCTCTCTCTCGTGAGCCAGCACCACCCACGGGGGTGAAATCCAGCTGCAGTGCCGGGGAGAGTTCGCATTGATCACCCCCCCACCTGCTCTCAGTTCCGAACCTCACGGCGCTTGTCCGGTGTCTCAGCGTCCAATAACTCCCCCGCCTCTGCAGGCCCAACGGACAGACACTGGTCGACCTTATTCTCTCACTGGCCAGCAAAGCCATCGTCTGGGTACCTTGACCATAAATTGGGCGGACAACACTTTGCTTCTGCCTGCTTCATCCTATAATATATCCTCTTTCGATCCGTCTTTCGCCTCGTTCCCCACCCCTCCGTCACGGTGCGCAGCATCGCTCCCGTTGCTCAGTCATGGCCGATCAATTCAAGGCGCGAACGCTCAAGCGCAAGAATGTCAAGGGTCTTGCCCTGAAGGCCGCCCCCAAACCCACAGCCAATAACTCCGATGGCGATGGCCAGGCTTCGGGTGCCGCAGGAAATGGTGAAAGCAACCGGACCGATACCCTGGAGATCGGACTCGAGTTTCGACTTGACCTGCGTAGCGAGGATCTGGTAACCTTGAAGGAGCTTGGAGCTGGAAATGGAGGCACCGTCTCCAAGGTCATGCATGCCTCGACGAAGGTAGTCATGGCTCGAAAGGTACGCGGCCAGCGACCCTGATCGCCTGGGTGTAGTCGCAGACGCAGCATGTGCTGACCGGCATCCTAGATCATCCGAGTCGATGCGAAGGAGAACGTGAGAAAACAGATCTTGCGGGAGCTCCAGGTGGGACATGACTGCAATTCGCCCAACATCGTCACCTTCTACGGGGCGTTTCAGAACGAAGCTAGAGACATTGTGTTGTGTATGGAGTACATGGATTGTGGGTGAGTGAACCTTCTCCCCCCTGCCAAGGTATGGCTTGATCTCTAGTCCCAAACTTACTGAACCCTTGCATCATAGCTCGCTCGACCGAATCTCCAAAGACTTCGGCCCCGTGCGTGTCGATGTACTGGGCAAGATCACCGAGTCCGTTCTGGCAGGCCTGGTGTACCTCTACGAAGCCCACCGCATCATGCACCGTGATATCAAACCGTCCAACGTTCTCGTCAACTCGCGCGGCAACATCAAGCTGTGCGACTTTGGCGTCGCGACTGAGACGGTCAACTCGATTGCAGATACGTTTGTCGGCACGTCGACCTACATGGCCCCCGAGCGTATTCAGGGCAGTGCGTACAGCGTGCGCTCGGATGTGTGGAGTGTGGGATTGACGGTGATGGAACTGGCGGTTGGTCGCTTCCCCTTCGATACATCGGACTCGTCGGCCGGCGACCGTGCCAGTGCCGGGCCGATGGGCATTTTGGATCTACTCCAGCAGATCGTGCATGAGCCTGCTCCCAAGCTGCCCAAGAGCGACGCTTTCCCACCCATCCTACACGAATTCGTTGCCAAATGTCTCCTGAAGAAACCCGAGGAGCGCCCGACGCCTCGGGAGCTTTACGTATGTACCTCCATCTGCGGGTTGAGCAGCCTGTTGAGGGGGCCTTCACTGACGCTCGATCTAGGACAAGGATGCTTTCCTGCAGGCCGCCAAGCGGACTCCAGTTGATCTCCAGGAGTGGGCGATCAGCATGATGGAGCGACACAACCGCAAGTCGTACCTGGCACCTCCGCCACCCAAGTCGCTCAAGGAAGAGCCGCCGGTGTCGCAGTCCACCCCGTCTCCGAAGCCCCAGGCCAGCAGCAAGCCGGCGCGCACTCCCCAGGTTGTCCCCGGGGCGGCCCCTGGCGACATTCCCTTCAGCAGCAACAACATGGGCCGCGACTGCCCGTCGCACTACCAGTATAACTATCCCGCCAACCCGTCGCCTCGTCCAACCCGGTCGACGCGCTCGCCTCCCATCTCCCTCGAGCATCTGTCGCTGGAGGATGAGTATCGGTCCGGCCGTCGTCCCTCGCGGACTCCAGTCGGGGGCCCGTCGTCCGGGCTGGAGCCTCCTATGCATCTGTCGATGGGGTCTCGCTCGGCCAGCTCGCACAATACGAAGTCACGAATGCCTCTGCAGTCGGCGGCGTTGCCCGTGCGCGGGCCTCCGCCCAGCGGGCCTCCGCCTCCGGCCCCCGGCAGCGGATCCTGGCAGCGCCAACCGGGCTCCATGCGGGGAGACCATATGACGGGGGCTGTCTAGTAGGCATCGTCCACAACCTTCGCCTTCTTCTTCTTTTCCTTTTATAGAATCGCTAATCGTGGATGACGACCAAACAACCCACACTGCTGCTTGCTTGACCATGTATCTGACCCCTTTATGTCCATGACACTTTTGCATCGGCAAGGCGTATTCATTCACTGGCCATTTCTTTCTGTCTTTCTCTCTTCCTTTCCATATCTCCTTCTCATCTGGTCATGTCCCTTCTTCCAAACACGTCTATAGCTTTCCTTTTTCTTTCCTTGACATATCTATTCATCTTCCAAACCGGCCAACCAACCAACCAACCAACCAATTGTACCTTTTGTTCCTCTCTCACACAGGGGCCATGTCTCTGTTCGATAGCATGGAAAGAAACAGAAAGAAAGGGTGTAAACATGAGCTCGGCTGGTCGCACAGGATTGCATGCCATGGGGTAGTTCCCGTACAGCGCAGATAGAGATAGGTTGAATCTTGACTGAGATACTTATGGACTGTATCGCGTCTCGAATGGGCTGGTAACCTGGATGCGCATAATACGCAGGATATGGCTTACAGAAGTGGATGGGACTTGCCTGTCATGTGCCGGTTTCGTTTTCGATTCTAGGGAGTAGAAATAACCGTCGCAGCACTGCCTCCCGCGAGGAACAGTAGCCGAACGGGCAGCAACAGCTAGAGACATTCAAAGCCAGACAGGCACATACAGAGGAAAGACACCGCACCGAATCATGCGGGTAACAACAAGCCCATCACACCGTGCGAGAGACGTAGGAAATGGCGCCGAACGACATGGAACCAGAGAAACATCACCCAACAGACATAACCGACGGAGACAGACAGTCAACGACCGCATGAACCCTACATCACCCGAACCTATTCTACTAATGCCCCTTCATCATTCCCCGAGAACCCGGACCCGACGACGCCAGCAGAAAGAAACCACATAAAACCAATCACACGCAGAGTAGGCCGGAGAAGGACAGCAACCTGCATGCGTGAAGCCCGGCACGGGAGACCCGTGGCGCAGACTGGGGGGAAAGGAAGGACGGCAGTCAAGCAGCCTACTTCATCGCGATCTCCGGGCCACCCATCGGGCTGGGCCCCGGGGGCGCGGGGGCAATATTAGGACGCGGCGCCAGTTCAACCATCGGATTCTTTCCTCCTCGGGTGCTAGTGGAACCTCCACGGCCGGTGGCACCCCCGCCCCGTCCGTGCGAGGTCGCCGACGCGGCGCTGGCTCTCTCCTGTTCCGCCTGCTGACGCGCAGCCTTGCTGATACGCGGCCGGCGAGTGGTGCTGCCTCCCCGCGACCCTGGCCCCCGAACTGGAAGACCGGTTTCCTGGGAAATCGGGACCGCTGCGGCCAAGGGCACCTGGTGATGGGAGGACGGAGGCCCCCGACCTCGACCACCACGCCCGCGCCCGCGCCCACGCTTGATCGTCCCATCGGCCCTATTCATAACTGTTAGCATGCCGGACCAGACGAAACGGAAATTCGACCGAGGCGCAGATACGTACCGTTCAACCTGGACCTTCTCGCCCTCCGGCACCAGAGGCCCACTATAGACAAAGAACCCATCTTTACTGGCGGCAGCCTGTTCCTGCCAGGCCAATTCACTGTCATCCACGAAAGGATCATCCCGATCATACTCCTCCATTTTCTTCTTGCGGCGCTTCTTCTTCCCGTCTGCCGGGTCAGCGCTATTCGGGCGGGCGGGCGCGGCCATCGTACCCTCCCCATCCATATCAGTATCACGGTCAATCTCCATGCTCAGATCCTCATCCGCGCTTTCGCCGGCGGAGAGACCGCGGCCACTCGCCTTGTCGTTCCGCTCTAAGGCGGCCCCTGCCGCCGCTACACGTGCAAGTCGCTCCTTGTGCGCAGCTAGACGGGGATGCAAGGCAGCAAACCCATATTGCTCCTCTGCTAAGCGGGCGAAGTTGATGATCTGGTTCCCGTGGCCCTTCAGCGGGACGTGCAAGACAATACTAGGCGTACGCCGGTTGCTCGCGTCTCCTGTCGATGAGCTGCCTTCCACCCCAAAGAGTGCATTGGATATGAGTCCCGAGCCTTGAGGCAGTGTTGGGGCTTCCTTGGCTGCGCGGGCCGGCTTGGGAGATGGGGCTTTCGATGCAGGCACTGTCGAGGGGGATTTGGATTCCTTTTTCGTCGCTTTGGGAGCGGATAATGTAGCAGGTGTATCGGGCTCCACATCCATTGGTGTTGGGCCAGGTGAGGGCGGTCTGTGACTGGACGAAGCTGGGACTGGGGTGGGAGGTTCTGAGGCCGGAGGGGGAGGTGCAGGAATGGGCTGGGGCGCTGGGGCCGGGATTCGTGATTCTTGTGGTGGCGGTGCTTGTACAGGTGCCGCATACGGTGACCGAAGAGCATAAGGCGAAATAGGTCGCGGTTGGGGTTGAGATTGCGGATGCGGTTGCGGTGGTGTGGGAACGATTGACGCGCCCACCGGAGATGGTGAGTAGCTGGAGGCACCATGAATCGGAGAGCCATACGGACGAGAGGCATAGACAGAGGGTGAGGACGTGGTGGGCGGATCAATGATACTAGCAATGGCTGGCGAGGCACTGGCACGGAAGGTTGGACGCGGGGAGGGATGGCGCGCCGGCGGACTGAAGGAGGCAGGCACCGGAGTCGGAGCTGGGGCCAACGTTGGAGTCGGTGTCGGGGCTTTAGCAGGAGATGCAGTATCAAAGGCCGACCGAATGGGATCGAAGTTCTGACCGCTGGTTCTTTGCGGCGGGGGAGCGGGCGGCTGGGAATGCGGCCGCGGAGGAGGAGGAGGAGGAGCGGATGGCATCAGGGCCGGATAAGACGAGACGAGGGTTGTAGGGGCCATTGACGGGGGTTTTGGATGGGCCGACGAGGGCAGAGAGGGAGGATTCAGAAGACGAGCTGTACCTTGAGGCATCGGTTCAGAATCCAATATTTGTTTCCGTGGGCTCGTTATGGGGGTGCTGGGAGCTGGACTCGGGGCCGGGGCTAAAGCTGGAGCTGGAGCTGGAGCTACCGGGGCAGCTGAGATGGCCGTGGTAGGAGAACTCGTCGCCGGGACTGGAGCAGCAGACACGGCAATGGGTGAAGGAGCAGGGAGAGCAGCAGCCCGGGGACTCTGATCGGGCGTGGCGGCCTCCAACTTGGGTTTCTTGCGAGCGTGGACGTGAGACGCGGCCGAAGTGGCCGGGCTGGCGAAGGTCGACGACGATTTCTCTCGCTGGCGACGGCTGCCCCGTTTGGGCTCGAGTTTCTCCTCCTTCTCCTTTATCTCCTTCTCCTTCTCTTTTTCTTTTTCTCGGGATTTGGTGGTTCTGGTGGCTTCTTTCCGCTCAAGGTCGAGATCGTCTTCCTTCTTGCGACGCGACCGTCGGGTACGAGTTTCGCGGGCGGGATAATCGATGGGAGAACGCGACTCGTGTTCACCTGCAGCCGACAAGATGGATGGCTCCGTGGACATGGTGAAGAGGGGAGAAAGAGGAGGGGGGAGGGGCGAGGAGCGACGAGTCAAAGATGGTGTTGCATCGAGTGAAAAGGACAAGGGTGGCTGAGGAGAGAGAGGTTGGTGTGGGACGGGCGACGGTATTGGGGTGAAGGAGGCGTGATGATGAATGAAACCCGACCCCTGTACTCAAAACACAAACGCAGGGCCACACCGGAATTGCAAGTGGCCGGAGTGGAGATGAAGAAAGGGTGGAAGAGGGTGGTGGTGATGGAGGGGGGGGGAGGGAAGACGATGGCGATGAATGGAGGAGGGAGTGAAGGGAAGAAGAGAAGAGGGAAGAGGGAAGGAAGGAGGAGAGAGCCCGAGTGACGGGAGGTCAGGATGGGGGAACGCCGGCCCAGCAACTGCAACAACCAAGAACAAACAACAACTGCAACTGCATCGGTTGGAAAAGGGGCGCGGCCGACAAGGGCTGGGCGTCTTCGTCGGCAGACCGTCTTTGCTCCAGACAATAATCAGGACGGACGAGGATTCAATTCCGTGTGGTAATCGACGCCCGCAGAGCAGGGGCGAGCACTCGGCTGGGGGCGATTCGGCGGTTGCGCTTCTTGTTCCTTGTCGGGCCCTTTTTGATGGTTCGTTATCGCTTTTAGTTCCCTTCAGTCGCTGGCTTGGCCGGCCCCTCTGCTCGCCCCCTCCCCGCGCCCCTGGGGGTCCAACATCTTCCTCGTACTGGGTAGACGCATCTTGGAGCACTTTAAACCAGGTTGACTCTCCCGACGAACCCCACACACCGGCCGGATGGGCATCAACGATGGACGCAGCGCCCGTCTAGTTTCGATATCAGATGGGTCGGTCACCTGATTCAAACATGCTTTACCCAATCGGGGAGGACAATCAGGTGAACCCCTAGTCCCGTCTGGGTCTAGCGTTCCCCATTTTAGCTTTTGAGCCGCACGCTGACTCATCCTGCAGTGTCCCTGTGCGGGCTGACTCAGCGCAGACTCATCTCTGCTGACCCGGGGATGGCTTCATTCTCGACCGTTTCGGCAGCTTTTCTTCCCCGCCAACCCCCGCCACCCTCAACATTATGGCCTTCCGCGGCGAACGGTTCGTCCTTGACCTGGACTCCGATGATGACACCGCACCTGAAGCTTTCGGAGATGCCCCTCCGGGCTCCTCGTCCATCTCCATCCCTGGGATGATCGGCGAAATCCGTGAACGCTCCCCCGCTGCGGCTCCCGCCCCGCCTGCTCCCAAACCAAGCACCACCGGCTTCCCAGCTCATCGCCGTCGCGCCAAGCCATCAGCATTCAAACAGCGACGCGCTCCGGCTGCATCAGCGCCTGCCTCCGCTCCAGGCCCGACGGACGAGAAAACGGCCATCGCCGAGGAAAATGAGCGGCAGCTGGCATCCATGTCGGATGCGCAGATCCAACAAGAGCGCGAGGAACTGATGGAATCCATGGACACCTCTCTACTCGAGCGCTTTCTCCGCCGAGCTCGTATCGATGCCGACGACACCGCCACCACCTCCTCCAGACCTGCGGCGTCGTCATCCGCCGAACAATCAGCGGAAGCTGAACCCGCAAAAGACGACCCGGAGGAAAAGGCAACCCCTGCTCCTCCTCCTCCTCCTCCTCCGCCACCAGCGACTTCAACCTCTTCCTCTTCCTCCTCTTCCTCCAAACCAACGCCGGCCAACGAAGCCTACCCAGATAACGTTCCCCCAACCCAAACCCCGTCCGACCTTCACGCCGCCGCCGAACTTCCGCCCTCTGGCAGCGTTCACTTTCCAGCACCCCCATCCCAGGCCTCGCCCATGCCCAACCTCGACCCATCATCCCCCTCCTTCCTCTCTGATCTTCAAACGCACTACTTCCCCAACATTTCGCACGACCCCGCCGCGCTCTCATGGCTGCAACCCCCCTCGGCAGACCCGGAAGACCCCGACTCGACATCGGCCTACCATCCCGCCAGCAACGCCGAGGCTGTCCACCCAGCCAACCTCCGCTTCTCTCTACTCGGAACGGTCCTCTCCCCAGCAACATCTCTCGCCCTTCCCACAACCCTCGGTCTCCACCACCACGGCAAAGATCCTCACGCCGCGGGGTACACGATCCCCGAACTAGCCATCCTCAGTCGCTCCACGTTCCCCGCGCAACGCTGCATCGCATGGCAAGTGCTGGGTCGGATCCTCTTCCGGCTTGGAAAAGGCCAGTTCGGTGACCGCGGTAGCCCCCTCGTCGAAGGACTGTGGTCCGTCGTGGAACGCGAAGGCGTGGTGGCCGGTATGTTGGCAGAGGCGGATGGAGCCACAGCGGGGACGACGTCCCGTCGCAGAGAGAAGGGCTCCACCGCAGAAGAAACCAAGGGGTCATCCCAGGACCAAGACTCAGGAGGTACAGGTGCCAGCGGTCGCCGACAACATGCCAGTGCTACGGCGTGGGCTGTCGAGGGCGTCTGGTTATGGCAGATGGGTGGCGCCGGAGACCGGGGTGTGCTCAAAGAGGGCACTATTCGATCGCAGTGATTAATCACATCGACGGCTCCTTGCAAAAGTTTCACAGATTAATATGATCCTGATACGATATGATGAGACGATGAATTAATATTGTATTGGTATCACTCCCACCCACTCTTGGAAAAATGTCCCCGCCTATCTTTCTCTTCTCTCCCCTTCCACATGGTGTACTCAGTAAATGCCCCATCCATGCAAACGACAATAAAATAAACCCCCCCCCCCCCC